>VJNQ02000506.1:0-85655 GCA_007827005.2 Populus simonii
AATGTATTCAAGCATAATTAAGTAATTATGACTTACGTTTGCATAAAAGACTAATTCTAAGAAAAAAATTAATAAATTTAGAAAATTGCTCAATAAGTTCATTGTTTTAGTATAATAGCATAATCTAATTAAATAGTTACAAATATAGATAACATACAAATTCTAGTTATATTAATATTATTATGAAACTTTTATTCTTTAATGCGAACTATACTTATGCATTTATCTTACCTTAATTGTAACTGATACTAGTAATAAAATGCTACAGCACAATATAGAGATTGTGAACAAGTTTTGAATTCTCAACTTATCGTGTCTAGCTTCTATATATTAATGGCTCCCCAAGGTTATGTGAAAATACTGGAGCTTTGCCAAGTTGCCCTAGCCTGCAACTCACCCGACTCAGTCAACGACTTCTCTCTCCCTCTCACCTTCCTCACCTCCTAGAAATGGCTTGGTTCAAATTTCCTCCAGCTCAGCAATTACATTTTAGGAAGGGACAACCTTCTTCAATTTAGTAATCCTCCCCGGGCTCAAAAAATCACTCTCTCAATTTAGAGATGGGACTTTTTGAAGGAGCAAAGGTGAGAGACTACGTGGATTGGCTTCTATAGAACTAGGTGCAGAAATCATTGGGGTTACTGGATCCACCCGATGTAACTTGTTTGTGTAAAGTTACTACAACCTTAAAGCATGTAGTAGAATGATGCTATAAAGTTTTGCACTCTTAATCATAATCAGGCTCTGGTTTCCTTACCAACAGACCCATGCCTTGATGGTTAGATTACAAGAATCTAGTGGCCATATCTGGCCGTGTTCCAGCATCTGTGGCAAGTTAGGTTTATCATCCAATAGCAGGTGCTACTCTATAGGTCTTCATAATGCTTTCTTAGAACCTCAGAGTAACTCATGTAGAAAATATTTCCAACTAAGTTTGTCTCTAGAATTTGAGATTTATAAGAACCCTAGTTTGTAAGTAATCTTAAATTGTTCTTGGAGGCTTCCATGAGGGAGAAAATTGATTGCAACCCTAAAAGTGAGGTAACTGGCCTTGATAAGTAATTATCTAGAGCTTAAGCTAAAATTCTAAATATGCAGAACAGTGGTTATGCCAGCCCATTGCTCCAAACAGAATGTCCAGAATTCCTAATTCATTTCAGATGCTGTTCACTAACCATCACTCTCAGCACCATCATATTGCTTATGCCATCATCAGCCTAAGCATTCTAACTTGCATTGCCATCTTCCCAAAAGCATCTTTTATAGTTCTCAATTAAAGAATAGTACCTTGCATATAGACCGACAATTTCCAGATCAACAATCTACTTACAGATTTCAATTTAAATGTCCAACAAACAGATAGAACAATGCCAAGTGACCTCCAAAGTCCACAAACCAATGTCTATCGCACAATTCTTATCTTTGGAGCAGTTAAGTTAAAACAAACAAGAAGAAAATTATTGGAGTAATAAAAAGTTGCACAAAATATAGCATGCACACAAGATGTTTACGACGGTCATAAGGATAGAGGAATCAAGATGTAACAAAACTAAATGAGAAAACTGCACATGATGGCATGATAGATGAATTACTAAGGTTGGCCTTTATGCTATTTAGTTAAGCATGATATAGTGAGACTCGCCAAGTTTAGTCAAAAGGTTCTTGCATGAATCATATAGCAAGCATAACAAGTTTAGTCAAAAGGTTCTTGAATGAATCATATAACAAATTTTAGCTTAGTCCAAGAAACGATGAGATTTTCGCTTCCATGGCCCCCCTTAAAAAGCATTGTTTAACATACTTAGCTTCCTCTACTTCAGATGAAGAATTTTGCACTGCCAACTAGAAATTCATCCTAGATCTGTTCCCAAGTATATATGCATATTAATTAAATCTCTGTCTACAAACACCTCCCTTCCTGCAACTAAATTGGGGGTATTACTCCTAGAAATTTGATTGCCTTGTTTTCAACAAAGTTTGTTATCAAATGTCAAAGTTTAACATATTTCAATAAGTTCAGATGTAAACACAGACGTTTTTAGACAAAGAACTAAGATAAGAGGAATTACAGTTAATAGAGAAGTTACGTAACATGTCAAAATACTCATAGCACAATATGTGAATCGCTGGAGTTCGTCAAAAATATTTCATTCAAAAGAATCATTTCTGCGTGTACAAAACCATTTTGGTTGAATACAGCACTTTGAAAGTGACAGCTAATGATCGGATCCAAAATTTTGGTAAAAGGAAGTAATCCAGTACGAACACTTACAGCTCATTGCTGTCTACCTGGCCGATGATGGAGCAGGACCGGTATTCGTCTAAAGGCCAAAATTGCATGTCTGAACAAATTCCATATCATTGTCTACATATTACTCCAGAGATTCTTGTATTGGTTCATTGCAATGTCAAGCCAAGGTTTCATGTTTCCATTATAATGAATGACAGCAGCATTGCTGATCTCGTCCACAACGTGTGCAATAAAAGTCAAAGGAATCTTAACCATTATAATGAATGACAGCAGCTAGCATTGCATCATTGCTGTCTTTCACACGTTGTCTCCAACATCTTATGTCTATCTCTTTCATTCCAACGTGGCTTTTATTGCACACGTTGTCTCCAAGATCATTTTGAGACCAAAAAAAAACCTACCAATGTCTAGAACCTGTCTATAGGTAAATGCTCCTATATATTCTTGTTGCATTGAAGGCCAGCCTAACCATAAATATCATGTATTGCAGAATTTTGAGTTGAAACCATGGTTCCATTAAATACATATTTTTTAAAGAATTTAGGTAAGTATCTGAGTTGGCTCCACCGAGGGAAACTATTCAATAATGAATGCTAATGAATTACCACACATTACCATGATGAATCATATTGTGAATGACATGGAGAAATTGTTGTCTATCATAGGATATTTAGATGAGATCCTTTTTGAAAGACAATATAGAAGGATAGACTCTCAGTACAAGCAACAACCATAAAAACACTACATTATTTTTTAAGAGCTAAAAATAAAGGCCAAGGTTCTAGTTAAGTGGGGTCTCTAGATTGAGATTTTAGATTAACCCCACCAAAGGCACATTCATAGTTCTGATTAAAAAGAATTGTCAGATTGGGATCTCAAGTTAGACAAAATGTTTTTCAGATTTTGGTTCTGGTTAAAGTGAATCATTGAATTGGAATTTCAAGTCAACTGAGTTGCAGATAGAGATTTTGGTTCTAGTTAAAGGAAATCATCAAATTGGGATTCCATGTTAGCTGAGCTGTTTTACATTTTTGTTCTAGTTACAGAGGATGATCGCCAGATTCGGATCTTAGGTTGACCGAACTTTTAGCAAAGACTTTGGTTCTGGTAAAGGGGATCGCCAGACTGAGATCTCAAGTTGACTGAACTTTTGACAAAGAATTTCATTATGGTTAAAGGAAATCGCCATATTAAGATTTTAGATTAGTAGAGCTATTTGAGATTTTTGTTTTGGTTAAAAAGAATCGCTAGATTAGGATCTTAGATTGACCGAGATGAAGATAAAAATTTGGGTTAAGATTAAAGGGAATCACTAGATAGCAGTGATGTCGACATCATCCTCGCGCAACTAAAAAACCACCCTCTCATTGTCGACCATGATAACCATAGCTTGTTTCAGCCAACCACGTTGTCCCTCACCAACACCTAACCAACACCTATTTCCCCCTTTTCCTTTAGCCATAATCATTGCTAAAACCAGTAACCCACACTTTCAGCCGAAACCCTTTGTCTTCTCCTCTGTGAGTCGTTTTTAGCTTCACTATCACCACCACCTACAACCTACTGATCAGATATTAGCCCTTCCACCAACAACAGCTCCTCATCTACCGGCCACTGTCAGCCAAGCCAAAAACAGACCCAAAAAAACCCTTTTTCTCTCATTAAGCCAGGATCAACCGTGATCGACTATCATAACCAGAAACCATAGCCTCATCCCTTCCTCTTCACTACTAATAGCATTTCAAATTGATGGAGACAAATCGAGAAGAAGTTTGAAACAGAAAAATGAAATAAGTCTAAAAATAAAAAGCAAATCGAACTGTTTAAAATTAAATTAAACTGAAAGATTATTTGTATTTTTGATCATGTGTATAGATAGAAATCTCCAACAAGAATTCAAACAATGTAATGTAGGATACGCTAAAAGTTTGTTGTATTCACGGTAACATAATGACTGTAATTTGTCCTTTTTATTGATATTGAAAATAATTAATCGTTTATATGTGGATTCACACTAGCAATAATGACACTAACACGACCTTTAATTTATATACATTCCTTAATATATTATATGTGGATTCGATTGTGTAATATTTAACAGATTTACCATAAAACCCCTTACGTGCCAAAAAAGACTCTACATTACCAAATCTCATGTTTTACCTGCTTTTAATTTGGCTATGACCAAAGAGTATAAAAAACACATTCAATTGGGATGTGGCTGCTGGATTAAGTTGAAAGTAACCGACAAATCTCAAGTACAAGAGGCTTGACTTGACTAATTCAGCAGAATTTAATTACGATGGAGGGTCTTTGTTTTCAAGTTATGTGATCGAATCTAGAGATGGGGCATTGAATTCAAGCTACGATAGCGATTCGTCTACCCTACAGGCCGCTGTCGAAAGTGGTCCTACGGATAATGTTAGAGCTTGAAAGTACGAAGAAATTACGAGGGAGGTCCTACAGTGCCAACGGAGATATCCAAAGTCACCACTTTTGAATCACGCTTTATGCCTAGATTCAGTCTCAACTAGTTGAATGCTCGAAATCGATGACCAATGGAAAATTCTACGATGGTTTTTTAACAAAGAATATCTCAAGGCACTTTGCTTTGTAAATTAGAGTGTCATTAATTTTAAGATGACAATGCTTAATTAATTAATTAATTAAGTAAATAACTTAATAAATGAAAGAGATAGACATAAGATGTTGGAGACAACGTGTGCAATAAAAGTCAAAGGAAACTTATCCAGACAAGATTGACCTTAAAAGTATCTTTATAGTATTTATGAGGTACTTTTCTCCACGTCAAAATACACTTCATTCTTCGTCAAATTACCTTAAGTTACCTCGCAGCTCATGGTTGCATTATTTAATATTTGAAAGCAAGCTGGTTTTTCAGTAGGAAACGAATCAGTTTCCTCCAGCAAAAAAAAAAAACAAAAAAATTATTTTTTTAAAAAATATAATTTTTATTTTAATTTGCATATGACCAATTCTCTCAAAAATAAATTATATTTATATATTTTTATCATATTAAAAAAATTACAAAAAATAATCTTATATATTTGCATGCATTTTGAATTTAATAACTAGTTTATTAATATCATTAGAACTTGGTCTATATTTCAAAAATATAAAAAAAATTATCTTGTTCCTTTTTAATACATGAGATTACGAACTTATACATAAGATGTATTTTCGATATTAAATTCAAAATTCAAAATTCAGAAAACTTTATTTTATTTTCTGTTAGTATCTGGAATTATGAACTTATACGTAAGATGTAATCCCGATATTAAATAAAAAGAAAGGTTCTTCTAATTTTTATATCAGTATTAGAATGGTTAGGTTTTTTACCTCATAAGATAAGAATTTTTTTATTAAAAAAAAAGTTTTCTTTGATCACAAACAGAACATCAGTTAAAAAAATTTGAATATAATTTTTATTGGGGGAACTAATCTATTGTCTTCGTGGAAAAGTTGAAAAGGAAAGATTTTAGGAAGCCACCACCAAGTGGATGGGTGAAAACAAAGAGTCTATTGTTATGGGACCCGGCAGAGGGAGCTTGATTTTGTATATATGCACGGTTTATCCATAGCTAGTGGTAATTGGCAAACGAGGAACGCACGCATGTAACGAAATTGTTTAATTTTTATTAGAGTATGTAAGAATATATATATATATTTTTGATTATTTGAAACTTCTTGATGGAAACTGATTTGAAACTTCTTAGAAATTATGAAGTTGTGCGTTCTCACCGAGACAACAAAAAAATGGAGAAAAAGATAAGCATTATGAGATAAATTTGTCAAAGTCAAAGAAATTAATCCTTAATTTAAACTAATAAAAGAACAAAAAAAGTCAAGAAAATGCTGCTTGTACACGCTGGAAGTGCCCTATAAAATGGTCGTTCCATCCATGCCATCTTGCACCAAATCTCTACATCTTCATACATTCTATAGCTCTGTAACTCACCATCTCTCCTATCGAGGAAAAGGAAAAGCACAGAATCTCTGCCTCATTTACAAACTTGCGTTACATTCTTTTGTACCCAAACAAACCTCTGTTTCACACACTAAGCCCAAGCCTTATTTATCTAAGTGCCAGCTTCAATACTTAGACTGCAATGGGAAGCATTGATGACTTCAGCCGTAATTCTTTCCCAGATGATTTTGTATTCGGAACATCCTCATCAGCTTACCAGGTACATACTCTAAACTTTGCTGCCTCTAGTGCAGTAATTAGGAGGGGACAACAGAACATTATTTAAAATAATACTAGTTATGTTAATTAATTTTTCGTTATTATTTTATTATGATATGCAGTATGAAGGTGAAACAAACAAACATGGTAGAGGACCAGCTATATGGGACACTTTCACTGTGGAACATACAGGTACCAATCTCTCTCATTAAAATTTGTACTTCCCTCGCCAAAAAGTTGAAGAGAATTATGTTAATGTCCTAAGAAAACCACCATTATTAACTTTAAAAATAATATTATTTTCAATGTTTGCAGAGAGAATAAATGATCATAGCAACGGAAATGTAGCTGTTGATTTCTATCATCGCTATAAGGTATGGGAGTTCTTCATCATATTTTCGTTGTGGTTAACTATATGATGTATGTAAGTGTGATTGTTCTTAAAAAAATTTGATAAATGTTACAGGAGGATGTGCAAAGAATGAAAGAAATGGGAATGGATGCTTTCAGATTCTCCATTTCTTGGTCTAGAGTATTACCACGTAAGTTTTTATATTTTTTGAAATTTGTTCTTAACATAGTAATAGTAATGACACTAGCAGGATGTGACTTTGATATCTGTTGTGAATTTCCATTTGATATATAGCTTTCCATTGGATTTTGTTTTGGAAAATGCAGATGGCAGGTTGAGTGCTGGAGTGAACGAAGAAGGCATCAAATTTTATAACGATCTCATTGATGACCTCCTTAAGAATGGTTATAACCTTTCCCTTCCCTTCAATTAATCATAATATTTTGCCAAAAATTGATGCGAAAGTTCTTATACAACAAAAGCTTTATCTTGTGCGCTCCATCTGATTATATGATGTTTTGTAATATATAGGTTTGCAGCCTTACGTTACTCTCTTTCACTGGGATACTCCACAAGCTTTGGAAGATAAATACGGTGGTTTCTTAAGTCCTAACATTGTGTAAGTAGCGACCTTTCGTTAATTATGCTTCAAATATCCAAACTTGTTGCAGCTTCGAAATATTATAATCTAATCTGTCATTTTGGAGACTTTGGGGACCTATGCTTCTCTAAAATTTAAAACATTCCTATAAATTTTCTCACATAAAACATTGATTTCCAGAAATGATTTCCGAGACTTTGTCGACCTTTGTTTCCAAAATTTTGGAGACCGGGTGAAGAAGTGGATTACTTTGAACGAGCCATGGATGTTCAGTGTTCAAGGTTATGACATGGGCACGATGGCACCCGGTAGGATTTCTGTCGTTGTAAATGATCCACACCGATCCTTAAACACTGGTGCCACTGAAGTGTATACGGTTAGCCATCATTTGTTGCTTGCTCATGCTGCGGCAGTGAAACTATACAAGGAAAAATATCAGTCATGTCAAGGTGGACAGATTGGGATAACACTTGTTTCTCATTGGTTTGAACCTTACTCAAACAGTGAAGCTGATCAAAATGCAACCAAAAGAAGCCTCGACTTCATGCTTGGTTGGTTCATGGATCCTTTAACTAATGGTGACTATCCACGTAACATGCATGATTTTGTTGGTGGAAGATTGCCCGAGTTCACTGCCGAGGAATCTAAGATGTTGAAGGGATCGTATGATTTTATTGGAATTAATTACTACACAACATATTATGCTCAAAATATCGATGCAAATTATCAGAGTGTTGGATTCATGTCAGATGCTCGTGCTAATTGGACAGGTAACTAATGATTGATATCTTTTCTTTATTATTCATCTTTTTTTTTTTTTTCAATTACATAACATCAATTAGATGATGTTTTATGAATTATTTATTCATTAATTTACTTTGTTATTTCTTAATTTTGCAGGAGAGAGAAATGGAATCCCAATAGGTCCACAGGCTGGTGTAAAATGGCTTTATATTTATCCCGAAGGCATCAGCAGGCTTTTGAATTACACCAAAGATCTATACGGGAGCCCAACAATTTACATTACTGAGAATGGTATGGTTGAAATGAACGATCATACATTATGCTACATTGAAGTTTCTTAGTACTTCTCTAACACTAAGTATGTTCTTAATGCTTTATTTTACTGATTTGTTTTCAGGGGTTGATGACGTAAATAACAATGCTTCATCACTAAAGGAAGCTCTTAATGATCCCATAAGAGAAAAATCTTACAAAGACCACCTCAAGAATGTTTTGAGATCCATCAAGTGAGTTAATTTTTTTCATTTATTAACTAATGATCATTGATAATAAGTTTTTTAATCTATAGCAACAATTATATTATTAAGTTACCAAATCCGTCTAACTGGGATTCAATATAAATTTATTGCAGTGAGCATGGTGTTGATGTTAAGGGATTTTTTGCTTGGTCTTTAATGGACAATTTCGAATGGGGAAGTGGTTATGCTGTGAGGTTCGGCCTCTACTATGTTGATTACAAAAATGATTTGAAACGATATCCTAAACAATCAGTCAAGTGGTTCAAGCAGTTTCTTAGAAGAGACTCCCACAGTCCTATTCCACATACGTATCCTCTGATTACTTCTAATGAAACGTCGAAAATTGAAGATAGTTTGGTTCGGGATGCTAAAAGGCCAAGAAATGCCTGAATGCCTTCGCCAGGATCTGAAGTCAAAGTTGTTAGCATCTGCAAAATGGGATTTCACGGATGAAAGATAGAGCTCTCAGCAATATTAATTCAACATAATTTGGTCACCACTTCATTCATTCAAGGCTGTGGTTAAGAATAAAAATTCATGGTTCTAGTTTTCCTTTGTTTTGTTTAATTATGGTTTCAGAATTTAATTTGATTATTTTACTGTTGTATCATTTTTTCATTCCATTATTGATTATGATTCGTTTAATAATAATACAATTCTTCTGCACCATCATTGTTTATGGTTTGTTTACTATTATTTTTTTTTCAGAAAGAAAAACGTAATATTTGACCCTAAAAAAAATAAAAGAAATGGATGATCAGTGAAAACGAATACAAATGAAATGGACAAACCAAAAATCGAAAAAGTAGAGAACTAAAATAGCATGATGTACATGAAATAATTTGCAAAAATTACCTGAACTAATTTCTTGTAATAAGTTGAAAAGTGAGGTTGCATATTGTGAAAGTGTTTCCAGGCTTCACCGTCAGAAGGATGCACCATCACTCCATCAACCGCATGATGTGATTGGTGCCTTGTCATGTGCTCAGCAATCCTTGATGACATGAATAACTTTTGTAGTCTAGGTGTGATTAGGAAGTATCTAAGTTTTTTATACGTCACGAGAGTTTTCCCTCTACCAGTTATGGGTTTGTAACGGGAATGCCCACATGTTATGCACTCGGTCAGCTCGGCATTTTCAAGGTAGTATAACATGCAGAAGTTAGGGTACATGACAATTTTCTAGTATCCTAAACTGAGGGGTTTCATCATGGACTTGGCAACATATAAGTTCTCTTTCAGCCTGTTCCCTTCAGGTAAAATACTTCTTGCCCATTCGATAATCTTGTCATAACCGGCCTCACTCAACCCGTGATCTGACTTGATGGTGAACACGTGTGCTACGGCCGATAATTTACTGTGGTTCGTGCAGCCATCCCATAATAGTTCGTCAGAATCTTTCAACAGATCAAAAAACCTTGCTGCATCTGCATTAGGTTCTTCTTCTACGATTGGACATTCACTAACATTACCTTCGCTCATTCTCATTGCATCCATAACCATATTTCTATAAGGATTACTGTTCTCATTTCCAACTTCATGCATGTTGCTAGCATTAGAAGTTGACTCAACCACCCTTTCTACCATGCAATCATTAGGAACAAATAGTTCTCTGTGTGCATACCAACACAGATAATCCTCCATGAACCCTTTGGTTAGAAGATGCATCGTTACAACATCTTGATGCAAAAACTTTAAATTTTTACACTTCTTGCATGGACACCTAATACCACCATCAGTAAAATTCCTCGGGATAGATGTTGTGAAATTAATAAAACCCCGAACCCCGTTACAATAAGCCATCCTCCACAATCCTTCGGGTGAGTCCCGATACATCCATGAACGGTCATCCATGACTTCTATTGAACCTCTATAAAACATAATAAAAATATTGGTTTTCCCTGACATTATCCAACAAACTAAAAAAACACTTGTGTTAAATATTCATTATCAATTATCAAATATCAACGTTCATACATACAAATTTATACATATATAAATTTACGAAAATCACAACTTCGTAATAGAATTGATAACAATTAAAACAGACCCGTTAAACAAGCTATTATTTATTTCATCACAACACATCTAATTCGGTGTAATTCAAACAAAATTTCAACAATTTACAAACAAATATAATTTGACAAAATCTAAAACAAACTATAACAACAACAAAATTATACATTCATACTACAAGTTTCTTTGACAACATGATGGCTTATTTATACAATTTATCACAACAACATAATCATAATAAAAAATAAATTTTACTCCAACAAAATCATTCTGTGAAGAAGATAGTTCAAGAACTTTAATCAAGGCTAGCAACCAAGTTTCATTTGAATCTTTAATTCCAATATGAGTGGAGGAAAAATCAAGCACCAAACCTTTATGATTGTGAAGAACCATCAACATTATATTTTAGCACATGACATTCATAGGGAGACCATTAAATGGGAGATTTAATACTCTTATTATTTGATCATTTAACCAAACTATTAAGAGAGATGAACAAATCAAGAGCACAATAAGAATAGACATTTAGCAAGAAATTCCAATCTTTAGAGGAACCAATCCTTTTTCATACACCATAAAAAGAATCACATGAATTAGGTTGTCCAGGATATTATAAAATACTACACCTATATTTGCCTAAATAAACACAATTACAATTGGGTTTTCAAATTAGTTTATCATCAACTTCACTCAATAACAATATATCAGACAACTTATCGAATAAAGAATCAAATGAGTCAATCTATCTTCCTCTAAGAGCCATTCTCCATCAGAAATTTTGTAACCATGAATATTCATCCCACATACCCATATTAAATAACAAGGAAACCTAATCTTCTTATACACTAAAAATTCTAAGAAACTGGACAACGAGACAATTATCATTACCAACCAAAACACAAACATTAACAATCCTAGACCATGCACTACCATTGGAATTTAAACTGAGCGAAGACATATTTAAAGTTGATTCCTTATTATGAATATTATAGATTGTTAGAGAATAATATAAATCATATCTTGGGACCTCACCTAACAGCTTAAGCTTTTGGGTTGAGATGATTCTTTGACATGGTATCAGAGCAAGCAAAGAAAATAAAATCGCAGCTTTATTTGTCTGCAAACCATCTACACTCATCTGGTTCAGTTCTCTTCTCTGTCAATGACGAATAACTTTGTTGCTGCTGGATCACTCACTCACTCTTCTTCCTCTCTTGCGCCACCATCAATGTCAGCTGCTACATCTGGTGCTTCCCTTGCTGTTGCTGAAATCGAACTGCCTCAGACTTCCTCTTTAGATGTCATGACTGCTATGAAAAAAGTCCCTGCTATCATCCCTCTCCCCAACACTCAGCAGGTAATATCTTTAAAGCTCTCCAACACCAATTTCTTGTATTGAAGGATGCAGATGAAACCTTTTCTCTTGGGCCAAGGCGTTTTTCCCTTTGTGGATGGCTCATTACCATGCCCTCCCTCTCATTTGATTTATGTTGACACCTCCTTACCTACTGTTAATGCTTCATATCTGTCATGGAAGCAATAAGACCACCTAATCATGAGTGCTCTTTTATCCTCCCTCTCTATGGAAGTTTTGCACCTAGTGGTTGATTGTAACACCTCCCACGACATCTGGACAACGCTGGAAACAACCCTTGCTTCTCCTTCAAACTCACGAATTATGCAACTCCACGGTTCCTTCCAAGAGCTACGACAAAATGATGAGTCTGTTAGCACCTATCTGCAGAAGGCTAAGTCCTTGTTTGATGAACTTGCTGCAGCCGGTAGACCGATTTCTATGGAAGAATTTAATCTGTATGTGTTTCGAGGATTACGCAGCGAGTTTAAGGACCTGGTAACCAGCTTATCTACTAAAGCTGATCCTATCTCGTACACTGACCTCCACAGCCACCTCCTCACACATGAATTTATCAACAAAGCTAGTATCCATCCTGCTGTAACAGCTCCTCTGTTACCCACTCGATCCCAGCAGCCATCTGCGTTTTTTGGGGCAGCGGTAGTCAGGTTCCAACGCTGGCAAAAGAGGCTATTTTCGCAAGGGCTGGCGACCAAATCATCGTAGTAGTTATCGTGGAAATCATGGTTATGGTTATGGTTCAATCCATAATTTCAGCCCTACAAATTCTGTTTCAGGTTCACAGTTTGGACAACAGGGAAATCGGGTCTCCTATGGCTTAAGTCAGCACTTTGGGCAGCAAAGCAACCGATTTGGAGGTTCTCACCACACTATCAAATGTCAGCTATGCTATGATTATGGGCATACTGCCCAGCAGTGTTCTCAATTATCTACTCATCATGTACAAGCTAATGCCAATTTAGCATTTAATACTGCCCCTACAACTTCTCCTGTTACTTGGTTTCCTGATACAGGTGCGAATCATCATGTGACGCCGGACCTTATGAGTATGATGAGTTTAGAACCTTACCTTAGTAATGATCACTTGCATGTTGGCGATGGTAAGGGTCTTGTTATATCTAATATTGCTCACTCTCACATTCATTCACCCAAATGCACATTTATGTTATCCAACATTTTACATGTTCCTACCATCAAAAAACCTTTACTATCTGTTCAGAAGTTTTGTCTTGAGAATAACGTGTTTTTTGAATTTCATCCATTTGTATTTTATGTTAAGGATCTCATGACAAAGGCAGTGCTTCTTTCCAGTCGGAGTAGAGATGGTCTATATGTTTTGTCTGAGTCCTCTGCAACGTCATTACCTTAAGCCTTTCTATCCACTCGAATCTCTACTTCAGCTGATGTCTGGCATCGTCGTCTTGGGCATCCTAGTCCGCGTATTTTGCATTTTTTAGTGTCAAATAAAAAGGTGTCTTGTACATCAAAATATTTTGATTTTAATTGTTCAACCTGTCCTCTTGGTAAGTCGTCTCGTTTGTCTTTAAAAACTACAGGTCATCAAACTCAAGCTCCTCTTGACTTGATTTTTAGTGATGTTTGGGGACCTTCCCCTATGTTATCATTTGATGGATTTCGCTATTTTTTTATTTTTGTGGATGCCCATACAAGGTTTATTTGGTTTTACCTCTTGGTTGCCAAATCCGATGTGTTTACTGTCTTTCATCAATTTCAAGCACAAGTTGAACGTTAGTTTTCCTTGAAAATTAAATCCGTTCAAACAGATTGGGGCGGTGAATATCAAAAACTCAATACCTATTTTAAAACAATTGGTATTCATCATCATGTGATCTGCCCCCATACTTATGAACAAAATGGCATGGTTGAACGTCGTCATAGACATATTGTTGAAACTTGACTTACTCTTCTAGGTCAATGTAAAGCTCCTTTAAAATACTGGAGTTCTGCTTCTGAAAGTTTTGTTTATTTGATTAATGGCATGTCAACTCCGGTTCTTAATCATAAAACACCTTTTGAATGTCTTTTAAAATCGACTCCTGACTATGGATTTCTTTGTACTTTCGGGTGTCTCTGTTTTCCGCTACTTCGTCCATACAATGCTCATAAGTTAGATTTCCGCTCTTCTCCTTGTGTTTTTCTAGGTTATAACAACTCTCATTTAGGTTATCGATGTCTTGATTTGTCGTCAAATTGTCTTTATATTGCTTGTCATGTTCAGTTTCATGAAACTGTATTTCCCTTTGACAAGTCTGAATAGAGTATCGCCTCACCTCTACAACCCCCTACTGTCACTTTCCAGCCCCTCACATCTGTCTCTGCACCGTATTTAGTAAAATTCAGTGCTCCAACAAAGCCCCCTACACCTACATCAACCTCTCCCGCTCCCTTATTTTTTACTGCATATCATTGTCATATTCATTCCACAGGTACAGGTCTCGACTTGTCACTCTCACATGTGTCTCCTATGGCCCCGGTCTCTCCTAATGTGGCACTCTCCTCTGCTGGTTCTCCTACTTCGCGTGCAGTATATGTGTCTCCTGTGATATCTGATTTGCCCAACTCCCCTGTTCCTTCCCTTGCTGGCTCTCCCTCTCGGTTTGCTTCCCCTATTCAGCATAGTCCTCTATTGCGTTCTTCAACACCAGGTTCCTCCCTTATTTCCCCCCTGGACTTGATTTATGCGTTGATTTGTCTCATTTCTCTCTTCAACAAGGCCAAGACAATGTGTCTTCCACTCAACCTCAGGTTGCACGCACTCACTCCATGGTGCTTCGTCCACGTTCATCCAAAGCTGCCAACTTGAGTGTCTTATCTGCCTCTCGGTCTACATCTTTGCCTCAGCAGGAACCAGTTTCATTTATGGCTGCTGACCAATACTTGATTTGGCATAAAGCCATGCAAGAAGAACTTCGGGCCCTTCACAGTAATGACACTTGGTCATTAGTTCCTTTTGCTCCATCTATGAATTTGGTTGGCAGTTAGTGGGTATATAAGATTAAGAGGCGCGCCGATGGTTGTGTGGACCGATATAAAGCATGGTTGGTCACACTAGGTTTCACTCAGCAAGAGGGGATTGTGATTAAGCCAACAACAATTCGACTAGTCCTTACTATCGCTGTCACCTTTGGTTGGCAGATTCATTAGTTGGATGTCCATAATGCCTTTTTGAATGGCATTCTTTAGGAGGAGGTGTACATGGCACAACCACCTGGTTTTGTTGACCCTACATTCCCATTGCATGTGTGTCGTCTACATAAATCTTTTTATGGTTTGAAACAAGCGCCTCAGGCATGGTACAACCAGTTAAGTGAGTTTGTGATCTCCATTAGTTTTCAGGCATCGAAGGTTGACACTTCTCTCTTTATTCTCTCCTTCAGCGGTGCTATATTTTATTTACTTGTGTATGTCGATGATATTTTATTGACTGGGAGTAACCCGACTTTGCTTCAATGCTTAATTATTTTGTTGAGTTCAGAGTTTAAGCTTCGAGATTTAGGCTCTATTCATTTCTTCTTGGGCATTGAAGTTAAATCCACTTCTATAGGTTTGTTACTCAGCCAACACAAGTATACTCTTGATATCATCCAACGAGCAGGTATGACTTCTTGTAAACCGGTTGCTACCCCTCTGTCTACCTCCTCAAAATTAAGCATCGCATCTGGTACTCCTTACTCTGATCCGACACGATATAGATAGATTGTTGGGGCTCTCTAGTATCTTACGACAAGACCTGATATTTATTATGCAGTCAACAAGGTATGTTAGTTTATGCATGCCCCTACTGAGGATCATTGGTCGGCCGTTAAACGCATTCTAGGTTACCTTCAGGATACAGCTTCTTATGGTCTACACGTTACTTGGGATTCCTCATTGTCTCTTCATGGTTTCACTGATGCTGATTGGGCTGGCAGTATTGATGATCGAAAATCAATAGGTGGTTATCTTGTATATCTTGGTGCTACTCCTATTTCATGGAAATCAGGGAAGCAATGCACTATGGCTCGGTCTTTTACAGAGGCAGAATACAAGGCCTTAGTTGATGGTACTGCTGAAATCTTATGGATTCGCTCTTTATTATCAGAACTTCATTTTCCATCGTCATCCATGACTACATTGTGGTGTGATAATTTAGGGGCCACCTTCCTATCACTCAATCCAGTTTTTCATGCTCGCACTAAACATGTTGAATTTGACTATCACTTTGTTCGCGATCGCGTTGCTAAGCATGAAATTCAGGTACGCTTTATCTCTTTAAAGGACCAACTAGCTGGTGTCCTTACCAAGCCGCTTCCCCCTGTCTCGTTTGCTCTTTTTCGATCCAAGCTTCGGGTGGAATCTCCACCTTCAGCTTGACGGGGTGTATTATGGAAAGAGATTAGAATAAACTCCTTATATATGTAAATACCTTATATAGGAATAATTATCATGTGTAGTATACCCAACTCTAGTATTGTACACAACCCTAAATGTATAAATACAAAGGATGGTTGCAGCTATTAGCAACTATTGAAATTCACATACAAATCATTCTCTAAACTTAACATGGTATCAGAGCCTTGATGACTAAGTGGTCACGAGTTCGAATCTCACCATCCCCCATTTATTTGACAAAAATTAAGCACAAGGTAATGTGGACCTGTGCAAGTTTCAAGCTGAAAGGGCTTTCACTTGAGGGGGTGTGTTAGAGAATAATATAAATCATGTCCTGGGACCTCACCTAACAGCTTAAGCTTTTGGGTTGAGATGGTTCTTTGACATAGATAATATCCTTCCATAATCATGAATCAGAGCTCCCAAACCTCCAAAGCCATTTAAAAAAGCAAGGCTTTGTTTTTCACTAGTAAAAGAACCTATACCCAACCCTCCTGTTTTCTTAGAAGAACAATAAAGGTCCATTTAACATTGCATAATTTTTACCTCCCTCCTCACCAAACCAAAGAAAAGGTTTGATTTGTTTCTCAATATTTGCATCAATAGTGATTGAAATAAGGAATAAAAAGAGATAGTAGAGAGGGATATTATTCAATATTGTATAAAAGAAATTTAAGGGATCATAGGGTTTCTTAGTTGGTTTTTAATTCTTTAAGTCTCATTGCGTTAGATTTGTAAATATAAACATTTATATCAAATTTTAGATTTTTAGGCTGTCTTATGAGAATGAAATATAGTAAAAAAAGTAACAAAATGGTTATCCAAAGACTTAAATATTATCATGCAACATAAAGATATTTATTATAGCATACAATTTATAATACTACAATTTAAGGTAGAATAGAAAGAGTTGATGCAATAGGTGCCAAAGCTACAATAGCAACACAATGGTTCCAAATTTGGTCACCCTTAGCTACAACAAAAGTTACTTTTTCATTAGGCAATTTTGACATGAATAGTTTTTTGAAATCATCATGGCAAGCTTTCCTGGTTGTTATATGCTTTTGACAACAATATTATGATAGAGTATTGTTGTTGTATATACTATTAGAGATTTCGATTGCACAACGTTTTGTCACCTTTGCATGGCATTGTTTCAAATGTTGAGAAAGCTCTGGATTTTCTTCATAAGTACGAATTGCAAACCCCGATGTAATGATAAGTATACCGATACAAAAAAATAGTGTCGAGGAGATGCTTTTGCCAAAACTTCCCATGTTTTTTACAGCAATATATTCTGGTACTTGGATAAAAATTTGATGGATGCAAATAAAATAATATCACGCAAGTCCAATTTATAGGTAAGAAAATACTTCAAAACATTTTATTGATTTTATAGCATTGATTAATATTTGTATGTTACGAGTTGATGAAATCTGTTTTAGGAAGTAAGTTCTTGTTAAAAAGGAGTGTTGAAGTGGTTTTGATAGCAAAGTATTCAAGCATAATTAAGTAATTATTAGTTACATTTATCACTACCACATCTTTAAATTTACCGACGGAATTTTCCGTTGGTATTTGCACTACCATTCCGTTGGTAAAGAAATCACCGACGGAAAGTCTCCGTCGATGAATCTTTCATCGGTAATTTTTTGTCCGTCGGTAATAAAAAAATATTATTACCGATGGATTTACTGAAGGAAAAAGCGAGAAAAAAAAATATTTCATTCCGTCGGTAATTCCCTCGGAAACAAACCGTATGTAATTTCGTCGGTAATTATTTAAAAATATTTTTAAAATATATATATTTTACAAAACTATAAAATAATTAAATTAACATTAATCAACGCTCTATAATACTCAAAATGCTTGGAAAAAAGAAGAAAACCAACTCAAAAAAATTTGCAACAAATAAATAACAAGAAAAAATAAATTCAACTAAAAAAATTCGTAAGAAAAAAATTTAAAAATATTATAAATAAATCAACTAAAAATTGATCTCATATGAAAAAAAATCCTACAACAACATTCATATAATTATTAAGAACAAAAACAATTAAAAATAATATAAAAAACAAATATAGTGAAAAAAACACGAAAAAAGAAGAAATGTTTTTTTTACCTTAATGTATTTGCAAGTGAAGCTAAGAAGAGAAAAATAAACAAATTCGTAAAGTATACTAATTAAAAAAAATGAGAAGAAAAAATAAGAAAAGATAAGAAGACATACCTGAGCATGGAGGAGAAGAAAAGGAGTTGAGGAGAGAAGAGAAGAAGAAGAAGAAGAAGAAGAAAGGAGATGGGTCTGTTGTGAAATTAGGGATTCTAGGCTTTTTATTATAGCGTTTTACCGACGGATAATTAAATATCAATATTTTTAATCATTTCGTTGGTGATTACATCTGTAATATTTAATTTAAATTTTGAATGTAATCAAAACTTTTCAAAAACCGCTAAATATCGCCGACGACTTTTCAATCCGTTGGTGATTCCGTCTGTAATATTTAATTTAAATTTTTCAGAAAACCGCGAAATAACATCGACGACTTTTCAATCTGTCGGTGATTTGTCTGTAAATAACAGTAATTAACAGTGCAATTGGGAAGTTAATAGTTCTAGAGCTCTCTGTAAAATACCGACAGAATGTTCCGTCGGTGATTCCCTTTGTAATTAACATGATGAATAGAGTTGATAGTTTACCAACGATTTTACCGATGAGAGTTTAATCATTTCGTCGGTAATTTCGTTGGTAAAAATGGCACGTCATCATTTTTTTGCTTTGTTTTAATTATTTTTTTCGCACTGTAATTCCCTCGATAAATACTGAGGGAATATTTCCGTCGGCAATTTACCAACGAAAATATTCCCTCGGTATTTCCATTTGTATTTATCAATTTTCTGGTAGTATATTGAAAGACTAATTATAAGAAAAAAGATTAATAAATTTATAAAATTGTTCAATAAGTTCATTGTCTTAGTATAATACCGTAATCCAATTAAAGTGTTTACAAATTTGTAGTTAAAATTACATTGTTTGGTGATAGATTAAATGTCTTGGGACATTAGAAAATCGGTGACGAGAATTCATGTCTCTGGACGTCAAAAAAAAAATCGGTAACGAAAAGTCATGTCTTTTGGACATTGAAAATCATCGATGAAGTATTGGGTTAATTGGACATTTAATGTTAGTGTAAATAAATTCTAATGTAAATGACAAGCAAGAAAATAAAATACATCCATGGAAATTGTTTACGGAAGTATTTGATTTTGTGAATTTATGAATATTATGAATAAATTGAAAAGATATGAATATTGATTCAGCATGTTATATAGGAATGTAAGAGAAGCATTCGAAAGGGGACCCAACTTTTGAGGAGCTTGTATAGTAGAAGCTTAAGGTAAAGGTCATCTCCCTTACCTAGCTTGTAAACTATTAAACTATTTTTATAATGTTAGTTGGATTTATATCTATATGTTATGTGAATTATCTATTGATCATGAGAGCTTGTGCCTATAAGGCAAGAAATTGGATATAATATAAAATCGACTGCAATGGTGGAATTATAAAAAGATGTGTCGAAATACTTGTTTATGATTTTATTAATCGACCCCAATAAAGGTAACACATGTAGGTGCTTGAAACCGTTACATAACTAGTTACCCGGTAATGGGACTAGTGCCCGGTAATGAACGGATGGACTAGTTACCCGGTAATGAGATTAGTGTCTGGTAAAGGGTTGTGGAACTAGTTACTCATTAATAGGACTAGTGCCCGATAATAGGGCTACTGCCCGGTAATGGACGGTGGATCCAGTGCCTGATATTGGGCGGTGGACTCAATTACCGGTAATGGGCAGAGGAATTAGTTACCCAATAATTGGCTAGTGACATCACTTTTTCTAATGATCGGGATATGTAATTTAAGTTAAATTGACGTGTGTGGTGTTAATATTATCGGGATGACTGATTTGTCGAACTATAAATGGAATGTTGGATGAAACCTAACTGTTAAACAAAAGTAGTAAATTGTGTTTATGTTGTGGATTATTGAAGAAATAAAAAATTAAATTGATGAAGATTTAATCTTTGTGAATGATAGAGACAAAGACCGTATCATTTGAAAAGTAAGAATAGAAGTTCATTGATCATAATAGGTGTTGTACAACTGAGGAATTCAATGGTATAGATGATGTATTTTATATTATTTGATGAATTGCAATTAATACAATTTAACAATCGTGTACTATGCACATGGAGGATGTCAAAGAAATTATGACTAATAATGTAAATATGTTGTATTGAGGTTTTGTGTTGTTGATGACATGATAAAAATTTAGTGGTAATTATAACAGTGTAATAAAATGCTAATAGCAGTGATGAAACGACATACGACAATAACTACCAATTGTTCTACCTAGTGCACAAGATCATAGAGGGCTTGAATCAAACATTGAAGACGCACATAAACAATTTAAATGATAGATATTATAACAAATTAAATGTGCTCGTGAGGTGAAACGAGACGCAAAATGAATATGAGGTGTAGGGGAACACAATATGGAAACATTAAAATGAATCCGATAAATTAATAAGATGAAACAAATGCATCATATTGAGCGGAGCTAAGCTAGATTGTAAATGTATAACTCACTATAAGGTGACTATGATAGATTGATGTGTATAATGATGAAAAGATAATTCAATTTTAGTTAAGGAGAATATACCAAGTCTGAGAATTGATACAAAAGTTTGAGAAGTTCACAAAAAAAATTAAAGAAATGGGTTTTTGTTTGTATTGTTAGTAATCCTTAGCAATTACATTGATGTAAATGCTTATTATGATTTTTATGGTTCCGTGTGTGTTTCAAATATTTTTTCCATTGAAAGCCTCAATATCTCTTAAGTGTCATTGGGCAATCTAACCTTCCATTGGAGAGGGACTCTTGTATTTTAAATGAATACTTCTAGAATAATTTATATATACATATACATGTATGTATTTATGTATGTATGTATGCATGGAAACCTTATTAATGTGTAAAGATAAATTGTGTATTATTGTATCCATTGATAGAATTATTAGATGGTGAATAGAAACTATCATGATGTTATATTAAAAAAAAATACCTTTTTTCTTAAGTTAAGGCTTAAAGTTTCTTATGATTGTATTAAATTACATGGTATTGCATTATTGTTCCTTATTTGTACAACTAGGATATTTGCAATGATTCTCTCAAGATTCCAACAACACCACCTTGGTTTAGATCTGCTTCTAGAAAAGGTTTTTGAACTAATTTGATTACTGGAATGATGGGTTTTAGAAGAACTCATCTGTTTTTTGGTTCTACAGATTGAGGACTAAGAGGTCAGGATTATAGAAATCCTGACCAACCAGTCAACCAGTTTACTTGTTGTTGTCGGTCCACCAATTAGTCTAACTCGACTAACCATTTGGTTTGTGTAGTGATCAACTTATTGGTCAATCCGATCAACCAGTTGACCCTGTAGAGGTGGTTAATCGGTTGGGTGAATTACTTCGGTTTTATAATTACAATTTCATGATCTATGAAATATTAGGGTTGTTCTGTATCTGTTTGCTTTTTGGTTTTGTTTTTTTGGTGAGTGGAATAATCTTTAATATGCCTATAATATAAATAATTATGTTTGTTGATTATATGATGAGTACAACTAGTTAATTTCTTGAATATTTATATATGTTACTTTATTTTTCGAGTACTCATCTATTCTTGACTTTACACTCACATTCTGTTGAATTAAATTTTATTTGATATGACATTTGTTTGCTTTGATAATTATGTGAATATCTATTATGTCTTGATATAGGGCTTTTCAAAAACTTCATGCTAACGAAGAGTAGTTAGTCTATGTGCACATAGTATTTTGTATATCTAGCTGGTGAGAGAGGCAGCAACCTGTGGCAATTCATCCTCCCACAGCGGTAACCTTTGGGTTTTAATTGAGTTTGGGTTTTGACAATGTAATAAATATTATGGATTATTTGTTTTGCTTTATCCGATGATGAGAATTTTTTAAGAGTTATTTGATTTTATTGGTTTTGAAGAATATAATATTATGAAAAATATTAAACACTGCAAAATCATTATATAATTTATTTTGATATGTAAGTTTTGAGACTTAATGTAGATGGGGTATCCTTACAACACCAGTCTTGTGTTGCCAATCATATACTCAGGATTCGGGTCGTGATAATTTTGATCCCAAAACAACCCAATTTAAAAGAAATAAAATGAAAAAAACTTGAGCAAAAAAAAAAGTATTATTACAATTCACAATATTATTGTGTCTTTAGCTCCGTCGAAAGCTCAAGAACTTTAAGTTTATTCATAATATTTTTTTATCCATTATATGAGCACAAGTATCATTAGTAATTAACAATTTGTTTGCTTACTTTCTAACCCAAGCACTTATAAAACCTATAGAAGATATAATTAATAATTTGCATTCAATAATTATCACCTTCGTAAAAAACAATTAAACAAATGAGATAATTTTAGGCTATTTATATTGTTTTTTTCTAAATAAAAGAAATCATATGACATCTCTGTTATTAAATACGTTAAAAAAATTCTCATAAAACTCATTTTTATCTTCTTGTTTTTATTGCTACTATGTTATATTAGTTCTTTAAATGTTATAAAGGAATGTTTTGAGTTATTTGTTAAAAATAAATAAATTTGAATATTTATCAAATAAACATGCTTGTTTTTAAATATGAATGATTGTGGATGAAGTTTGATGATTTTGATTATATTAGTATGTTTGGTTCTTAAAGTGTATAAAAGAAATTTAAGGGATTATGGGGTTTATCAGTTCATTCTTAATGCTTCAATTATGTATACATAAACATTTATATAAAATTTTAGAATTTTCAGTTGTTGGTTGTCTTATAAGAAAATAAAATATAGTAAAAAAATAACAAAATGGTTATCTAAAGACTTCAATGTTATCGTGCATCATAAAAACACTTATTATTGTATACAACTTATACTAGTACAATTCAAGGTAGAACAGAAAGTGTTGAAGCAACAGGTGCCAAGGCTATAATAGCAGCACAAGGGTTCCAAATTCGGTCACCCTTAGCTATAACAAAAGTTACTTTTTCCTTTGGCACTTTTGAAATGAATAGTTTTATGAAATCATCATGGCAAGCTTTTCGATTGTTATATGCTTTTAGCAACAATATTCTGATGGAGTATTGTTGGTGTATATAATATTAGAGATTTTTATTGAACAATGTTTTGTCACCTTTGTGTGGCACTCTTCCAAATGTTGAGAAAGCTCTGGATTTTCTTCATTAGTAGGAATCGCAAAACCTGGTGTAATGATAAGTATACCGATAAAAAGAAACATTGTTGAGGAGATGTTTTTGCCAAAACTTCCCATGTTTGTTACATCAATATATTCTTGTACTTGGATAAAAAATTGATGGATGCAATATATGTAACTAACTAACTAACAATTCCAAATTAATTAAATCCTGCATATGCATTATTATTTAGCACATGTTTTTATTAGCTAATATTAATGCTAATGTTGTTACTTGTATCCACTATTAAACCTTCAAGTTACAAATGTCTCTCATCTAAGCTAACTTATTGATCATGTCATTTGATTCTTTTGCGTGTAACAATAAATTTTTTTTTAGGATTATTCTCAAGAATCAATAGTGAAATTTAGAAATTGGATCGCTAGCTCTTTTTTTTCACTTTTTTTCTTTTGATTTTTTTTTTGTTTTTTGATTTTTCTTTTTATAAATAAATATAAAAGAAAAATACAAAAATATAATTAAATAAAAAGGTTTTAAACTCTCCCAATTAATTCCATTCTTTTTTACCCCTCACAACATTGAGGCTAATAGGAGAGATGATGTGAGAGAATTCATTATGGTGGAGAAAATAGCGTTAAGGTCTCCTTTAACAAAACAAAACAAAAAAAAAACTTTAAGAAAGATAGAAATAAGAAGAAGATGAAGAGATTGAGATTGAGATTCAGAAGAATTAAATCGAACAAGAGAAGATGCAATTCTGCATCAACTATAATTTCATCCTCCTATCACTTTTTCAACACAATTGTAATATATATTAGTTTAACTATTCATTTAACAAACTAACTAACAATTCCAACTAACTATACAGCTACTTCACTAAATTTTGTAACTAACAACTAACTTAATCCTACATAGGTATTATTATTTAGCACATGTTTTTATTAGCTAATATTAATGCTAATGTTTTTACTTGTATTTAACCGATAAACCTTCAAGCTATAAATGTCTCTCCTCTAAGCTAACTTATTGATCATGCCATGTTGATTCTTCTGCGTGTAACAACACCTTTCCTTTTAAGATTATCATTAAGAATCACTAGTGAAATTTAGAAATTAGATGGCTAGCTCTTCAAAATTTTCCCATGTGGAATCCTCTTTATAAAGATCACATCAATGGATTAACCCCATTGTAAAGTTTATGTTACCTTTTTTCATAACCATATTGTTAAAAATAGCTATTGGACTAAACATAACTCTTTCAAACTCATCATATTGTCTTCTTTCACATTCAGGAATTCTTTCCTGACCTCTTTCACTTCTTCTATCATATGTATTTTTTTCATGGTATATTGATGCCTAGGTGCACACTTTTCCAACATTCCTCCAACCTCCTTCTCTACTCATCAAATGTTTTAGGGTTTTGCCTTGGGCTAGGAGGCAATTCTTCTTTAGAATGGTTAAAAGTCTTTGGTGGTGGTTGACCTGGTTATCAATCCATGCTATATGAGTGAGCAGTTATTATATTGAACAAGCTTTTCTTTACTATCGCATTATTTTATTCCTTCTGCCACTTGACTTGTTCAAATATTTGCATTAATGTTGTTAGCCTACAGATTTTAAGCATTGCCTTGATATTTTCACTAAATCCACTGATAAAACTAGAAACATATTAGGATTCAGGTAGTGAAGGGTTTAAGGCATTCATTAAGGACTTAATCTCCTCAAACCTATAAACATATTCTTCCTCACCCCTATCTTATTTAGCACATGTGTTTATTAGCTAATACTAATGTGTTGTTGGTACATATATTCCATTATTCAGCCCAAACATTTTGGATTCCTTGCAATTTAACCCCTCACCCTCTTCAATTAGACCTTCGAATTTCAGCAATTTTTACAAAGTTGTTCTTTCTTTTGGATCTCTTCAATGTGATCCTCAATTGAATTTCATACTTTAAATTTCTTTCAATCAAGCCCCTGATGGAACCAAATTAGCCTTTCAAAACTTTAATTGTGTCCCTAATCTTCCAATCTTTGCGAATTGATCTGAATTAGGAATCCAAACTTTATTTTTCTTCAATTGAGTCCATGATTGAATCCACGAAACCCATTAGAAGTATAATTAAGTGCATATAATTAATTAATTCTTCCAAATTTTGCCCAATTGACTTTCAAACTTAATTTTTACTTCAATTAAGCCCTTAATTAAGTCAATTAAACCTATTGGAAATTTAATTAAGTCCTTGAACTTAATGAATTCTTTCAATTACGGTCAAGTCTGGATTTCAACCTCAACTTTCTTTTCGTTAAGTCTTTCTTCAGTTTGTCTTGTCAAAATATCGCAATGTGACTATTCTTCTGGCTTTCTGACCTGTTGTAGCTTAAAGACTTATCTCCCCATTGCCCAAAAATATTCTTGGATTTTTAATTTCTGATTTTTTTGGATTTTTTAATAAGAAAAATGTATTTTTTTATAAAACATTTTTGGGAGATCCGAAACTGGGTTATGACATCAACCATCAACCGAGTGTTAGAATTTTTCCTCGACGCCGCAAGAACCCTATATAAACTCAACTGAAACAGAGCGTAAAGTTTGATCCTAAAACAACCCAAGTTAAAAGGAATAACATGAAAATAAAACTTGAGCAAAAAAAATATTATTACAATCCACAATATTATGGTGTCTTCAGCTCAACCAATTAGGATGTCTTATGAGAAAATGAAAACAAAACATCATATTTAAATACATGAAAATTTATATCAAATCCTACCAGTGCTCAACCCATTGGGTTGTTTTATGAGAAAATGAAATATAGTAAGGAAAAGAAGTGAAAAATGGTGGTTATCCAAAGACTTAAATGTTATCGTGCATCATGTGCATCATAAAGACACTTATTATTGCAAACAATTTAAACTAGTACAATTCAAGGTAGAAGAGAATGGGCTTAAGCAACAGGTGCCAAGGCTATTATAGCAGCACAATGGTTCCAAATTTGGTCACCCTTGGCTGCAACAAAAGTTACTTTCTCCTTTGGCACTTTCGAAATGAATAGTTTTATGAAATCATCATGGCAAGCTTTCCCGGTTGTTATATGCTTTTGGCAACAATATTCTGATGGGGTATTGTTGGTGTATATACTATTAGAGATTTCTATTGCACAACGTTTTGTCACCTTTTTGTGGCACTCTTCCAAATGTTGAGAAAGCTCTGGATTTTCTTCATTGGTACGCATCGCAAACCCTGGTGTAATGATAAGTATACCGATAAAAAGAAACAGTGTTGAGGAGATGTTTTTGCCAAAACTTCCCATGTTTGTTACAGCAATATATTCTTGTACTTGGATAAAAATTTGATGGATGCAAATAAAATAACATCATTCAAGTCTAATTTATAGGTACGAAAATACTTCAAAACATTTAATTGATTTGATAGCATTGATTAATATTTGTATGTTAAGAGTTGATGAAATCCGTTTCAGAAAGTTAGTTCTTGTTAAAAGGGAGTGTTCAAGTGGTTTTGATAGCAACGTATTCAAGCATAATTAAGTAATTATGAGTTACATTTACATACATGAAGACTGATTATACGAAAAAGATTGATACATTTAGAAAATTGCTCAATAAGATCATTGTTTTGGTATAATAGCATAATCCAATTAAATGGTTTACAAATATAGATAACATACAAACTCTAGTTACGTTAATATTATGATGTAACTCTTGTTCTTTAATGTGAACTTAACCTATGCATTTATCTTACCTTAATTGTAACTCGTACCAGTAATAAACGCTACAGCACATTACAAGAGATTGTGAACAAGTTTTGGAGTTCTCAACTTATCGCGTTTAGCTTCTATATATTTCATGGCTCCACAAAGGTTATGAGAAAATACTGGAGTTCTGCCAAGTTGCCCCAGGCTGCAACTCACCCGACTTAGTATGTCTACATATGGTATAAATGAAGTTCAATCCTAAAAAACACCATCAATTTCGATCCTGAAACAACCCGATTTAAAAGGAGAAAATGAAGATAAAACTTAAAGGCAAAAAAAAAAAAAAAAAAACAGAGCATTACTACAATCCATAGTATTATTGTGTCTTGAGCTCCAATGAAAGCTCAATAATTTTAAGGTTCTTCGTGAGACAATGAATAGTGGAATTATAGTCATGTTCAATTGGGCCCCTAAACCACTGGAACTTTGCAATGAAGCCCCCAATCACCCTAATACTTTGGATTCCTTGCAATTTCACCCCTCACCCTCTTCAATTAGACCTTCGAATTTCAGCGCTTTTTACAAAGTTGTTCTTTCTTTTGGATCTCTTCAATGTGATCCTCAATTGAATTTCATACTTTAAATTTCTTTCAATCAAGCCCCTGATGGAACCAAATTAGCCTTTCAAAACTTTAATTGTGTCCCTAATCTTCCAATCTTTGCGAATTGATCTGAATTAGGAATCCAAACTTTATTTTTCTTCAATTGAGTCCATGATTGAATCCACGAAACCCATTAGAAGTATAATTAAGTGCATATAATTAATTAATTCTTCCAAATTTTGCCCAATTGACTTTCAAACTTAATTTTTACTTCAATTAAGCCCTTAATTAAGTCAATTAAACCTATTGGAAATTTAATTAAGTCCTTGAACTTAATGAATTCTTTCAATTACGGTCAAGTCTGGATTTCAACCTCAACTTTCTTTTCGTTAAGTCTTTCTTCAGTTTGTCTTGTCAAAATATCGCAATGTGACTATTCTTCTGGCTTTCTGACCTGTTGTAGCTTAAAGACTTATCTCCCCATTGCCCAAAAATATTCTTGGATTTTTAATTTCTGATTTTTTTGGATTTTTTAATAAGAAAAATGTATTTTTTTTATAAAACATTTTTGGGAGATCCGAAACTGGGTTATGACATCAACCATCAACCGAGTGTTAGAATTTTTCCTCGACGCCGCAAGAACCCTATATAAAC
Organism: Populus simonii; assembly: GCA_007827005.2. Lineage (NCBI taxonomy): Eukaryota > Viridiplantae > Streptophyta > Magnoliopsida > Malpighiales > Salicaceae > Populus > Populus simonii. The sequence goes on from VJNQ02000506.1 coordinate 28,734, forward strand.
TCAACTGAAACAGAGCGTAAAGTTTGATCCTAAAACAACCCAAGTTAAAAGGAATAACATGAAAATAAAACTTGAGCAAAAAAAATATTATTACAATCCACAATATTATGGTGTCTTCAGCTCAACCAATTAGGATGTCTTATGAGAAAATGAAAACAAAACATCATATTTAAATACATGAAAATTTATATCAAATCCTACCAGTGCTCAACCCATTGGGTTGTTTTATGAGAAAATGAAATATAGTAAGGAAAAGAAGTGAAAAATGGTGGTTATCCAAAGACTTAAATGTTATCGTGCATCATGTGCATCATAAAGACACTTATTATTGCAAACAATTTAAACTAGTACAATTCAAGGTAGAAGAGAATGGGCTTAAGCAACAGGTGCCAAGGCTATTATAGCAGCACAATGGTTCCAAATTTGGTCACCCTTGGCTGCAACAAAAGTTACTTTCTCCTTTGGCACTTTCGAAATGAATAGTTTTATGAAATCATCATGGCAAGCTTTCCCGGTTGTTATATGCTTTTGGCAACAATATTCTGATGGGGTATTGTTGGTGTATATACTATTAGAGATTTCTATTGCACAACGTTTTGTCACCTTTTTGTGGCACTCTTCCAAATGTTGAGAAAGCTCTGGATTTTCTTCATTGGTACGCATCGCAAACCCTGGTGTAATGATAAGTATACCGATAAAAAGAAACAGTGTTGAGGAGATGTTTTTGCCAAAACTTCCCATGTTTGTTACAGCAATATATTCTTGTACTTGGATAAAAATTTGATGGATGCAAATAAAATAACATCATTCAAGTCTAATTTATAGGTACGAAAATACTTCAAAACATTTAATTGATTTGATAGCATTGATTAATATTTGTATGTTAAGAGTTGATGAAATCCGTTTCAGAAAGTTAGTTCTTGTTAAAAGGGAGTGTTCAAGTGGTTTTGATAGCAACGTATTCAAGCATAATTAAGTAATTATGAGTTACATTTACATACATGAAGACTGATTATACGAAAAAGATTGATACATTTAGAAAATTGCTCAATAAGATCATTGTTTTGGTATAATAGCATAATCCAATTAAATGGTTTACAAATATAGATAACATACAAACTCTAGTTACGTTAATATTATGATGTAACTCTTGTTCTTTAATGTGAACTTAACCTATGCATTTATCTTACCTTAATTGTAACTCGTACCAGTAATAAAACGCTACAGCACATTACAAGAGATTGTGAACAAGTTTTGGAGTTCTCAACTTATCGCGTTTAGCTTCTATATATTTCATGGCTCCACAAAGGTTATGAGAAAATACTGGAGTTCTGCCAAGTTGCCCCAGGCTGCAACTCACCCGACTTAGTATGTCTACATATGGTATAAATGAAGTTCAATCCTAAAAAACACCATCAATTTCGATCCTGAAACAACCCGATTTAAAAGGAGAAAATGAAGATAAAACTTAAAGGCAAAAAAAAAAAAAAAAAAAACAGAGCATTACTACAATCCATAGTATTATTGTGTCTTGAGCTCCAATGAAAGCTCAATAATTTTAAGGTTCTTCGTGAGACAATGAATAGTGGAATTATAGTCATGTTCAATTGGGCCCCTAAACCACTGGAACTTTGCAATGAAGCCCCCAATCACCCTAATACTTTGGATTCCTTGCAATTTCACCCCTCACCCTCTTCAATTAGACCTTCGAATTTCAGCGCTTTTTACAAAGTTGTTCTTTCTTTTGGATCTCTTCAATGTGATCCTCAATTGAATTTCATACTTTAAATTTCTTTCAATCAAGCCCCTGATGGAACCAAATTAGCCTTTCAAAACTTTAATTGTGTCCCTAATCTTCCAATCTTTGCGAATTGATCTGAATTAGGAATCCAAACTTTATTTTTCTTCAATTGAGTCCATGATTGAATCCACGAAACCCATTAGAAGTATAATTAAGTGCATATAATTAATTAATTCTTCCAAATTTTGCCCAATTGACTTTCAAACTTAATTTTTACTTCAATTAAGCCCTTAATTAAGTCAATTAAACCTATTGGAAATTTAATTAAGTCCTTGAACTTAATGAATTCTTTCAATTACGGTCAAGTCTGGATTTCAACCTCAACTTTCTTTTCGTTAAGTCTTTCTTCAGTTTGTCTTGTCAAAATATCGCAATGTGACTATTCTTCTGGCTTTCTGACCTGTTGTAGCTTAAAGACTTATCTCCCCATTCCCAAAAATATTCTTGGATTTTTAATTTCTGATTTTTTTGGATTTTTTAATAAGAAAAATGTATTTTTTTATAAAACATTTTTGGGAGATCCGAAACTGGGTTATGACATCAACCATCAACCGAGTGTTAGAATTTTTCCTCGACGCCGCAAGAACCCTATATAAACTCAACTGAAACAGAGCGTAAAGTTTGATCCTAAAACAACCCAAGTTAAAAGGAATAACATGAAAATAAAACTTGAGCAAAAAAAATATTATTACAATCCACAATATTATGGTGTCTTCAGCTCAAACCAATTAGGATGTCTTATGAGAAAATGAAAACAAAACATCATATTTAAATACATGAAAATTTATATCAAATCCTACCAGTGCTCAACCCATTGGGTTGTTTTATGAGAAAATGAAATATAGTAAGGAAAAGAAGTGAAAAATGGTGGTTATCCAAAGACTTAAATGTTATCGTGCATCATGTGCATCATAAAGACACTTATTATTGCAAACAATTTAAACTAGTACAATTCAAGGTAGAAGAGAATGGGCTTAAGCAACAGGTGCCAAGGCTATTATAGCAGCACAATGGTTCCAAATTTGGTCACCCTTGGCTGCAACAAAAGTTACTTTCTCCTTTGGCACTTTCGAAATGAATAGTTTTATGAAATCATCATGGCAAGCTTTCCCGGTTGTTATATGCTTTTGGCAACAATATTCTGATGGGGTATTGTTGGTGTATATACTATTAGAGATTTCTATTGCACAACGTTTTGTCACCTTTTTGTGGCACTCTTCCAAATGTTGAGAAAGCTCTGGATTTTCTTCATTGGTACGCATCGCAAACCCTGGTGTAATGATAAGTATACCGATAAAAAGAAACAGTGTTGAGGAGATGTTTTTGCCAAAACTTCCCATGTTTGTTACAGCAATATATTCTTGTACTTGGATAAAAATTTGATGGATGCAAATAAAATAACATCATTCAAGTCTAATTTATAGGTACGAAAATACTTCAAAACATTTAATTGATTTGATAGCATTGATTAATATTTGTATGTTAAGAGTTGATGAAATCCGTTTCAGAAAGTTAGTTCTTGTTAAAAGGGAGTGTTCAAGTGGTTTTGATAGCAACGTATTCAAGCATAATTAAGTAATTATGAGTTACATTTACATACATGAAGACTGATTATACGAAAAAGATTGATACATTTAGAAAATTGCTCAATAAGATCATTGTTTTGGTATAATAGCATAATCCAATTAAATGGTTTACAAATATAGATAACATACAAACTCTAGTTACGTTAATATTATGATGTAACTCTTGTTCTTTAATGTGAACTTAACCTATGCATTTATCTTACCTTAATTGTAACTCGTACCAGTAATAAAACGCTACAGCACATTACAAGAGATTGTGAACAAGTTTTGGAGTTCTCAACTTATCGCGTTTAGCTTCTATATATTTCATGGCTCCACAAAGGTTATGAGAAAATACTGGAGTTCTGCCAAGTTGCCCCAGGCTGCAACTCACCCGACTTAGTATGTCTACATATGGTATAAATGAAGTTCAATCCTAAAAAACACCATCAATTTCGATCCTGAAACAACCCGATTTAAAAGGAGAAAATGAAGATAAAACTTAAAGGCAAAAAAAAAAAAAAAAAAAACAGAGCATTACTACAATCCATAGTATTATTGTGTCTTGAGCTCCAATGAAAGCTCAATAATTTTAAGGTTCTTCGTGAGACAATGAATAGTGGAATTATAGTCATGTTCAATTGGGCCCCTAAACCACTGGAACTTTGCAATGAAGCCCCCAATCACCCTAATACTTTGGATTCCTTGCAATTTCACCCCTCACCCTCTTCAATTAGACCTTCGAATTTCAGCGCTTTTTACAAAGTTGTTCTTTCTTTTGGATCTCTTCAATGTGATCCTCAATTGAATTTCATACTTTAAATTTCTTTCAATCAAGCCCCTGATGGAACCAAATTAGCCTTTCAAAACTTTAATTGTGTCCCTAATCTTCCAATCTTTGCGAATTGATCTGAATTAGGAATCCAAACTTTATTTTTCTTCAATTGAGTCCATGATTGAATCCACGAAACCCATTAGAAGTATAATTAAGTGCATATAATTAATTAATTCTTCCAAATTTTGCCCAATTGACTTTCAAACTTAATTTTTACTTCAATTAAGCCCTTAATTAAGTCAATTAAACCTATTGGAAATTTAATTAAGTCCTTGAACTTAATGAATTCTTTCAATTACGGTCAAGTCTGGATTTCAACCTCAACTTTCTTTTCGTTAAGTCTTTCTTCAGTTTGTCTTGTCAAAATATCGCAATGTGACTATTCTTCTGGCTTTCTGACCTGTTGTAGCTTAAAGACTTATCTCCCCATTCCCAAAAATATTCTTGGATTTTTAATTTCTGATTTTTTTGGATTTTTTAATAAGAAAAATGTATTTTTTTATAAAACATTTTTGGGAGATCCGAAACTGGGTTATGACATCAACCATCAACCGAGTGTTAGAATTTTTCCTCGACGCCGCAAGAACCCTATATAAACTCAACTGAAACAGAGCGTAAAGTTTGATCCTAAAACAACCCAAGTTAAAAGGAATAACATGAAATAAAACTTGAGCAAAAAAAATATTATTACAATCCACAATATTATGGTGTCTTCAGCTCAACCAATTAGGATGTCTTATGAGAAAATGAAAAAAAACATCATATTTAAATACATGAAAATTTATATCAAATCCTACCAGTGCTCAACCCATTGGGTTGTTTTATGAGAAAATGAAATATAGTAAGGAAAAGAAGTGAAAAATGGTGGTTATCCAAAGACTTAAATGTTATCGTGCATCATGTGCATCATAAAGACACTTATTGCAAACAATTTAAACTAGTACAATTCAAGGTAGAAGAGAATGGGCTTAAGCAACAGGTGCCAAGGCTATTATAGCAGCACAATGGTTCCAAATTTGGTCACCCTTGGCTGCAACAAAAGTTACTTTCTCCTTTGGCACTTTCGAAATGAATAGTTTTATGAAATCATCATGGCAAGCTTTCCCGGTTGTTATATGCTTTTGGCAACAATATTCTGATGGGGTATTGTTGGTGTATATACTATTAGAGATTTCTATTGCACAACGTTTTGTCACCTTTTTGTGGCACTCTTCCAAATGTTGAGAAAGCTCTGGATTTTCTTCATTGGTACGCATCGCAAACCCTGGTGTAATGATAAGTATACCGATAAAAAGAAACAGTGTTGAGGAGATTTTTGCCAAAACTTCCCATGTTTGTTACAGCAATATATTCTTGTACTTGGATAAAAATTTGATGGATGCAAATAAAATAACATCATTCAAGTCTAATTTATAGGTACGAAAATACTTCAAAACATTTAATTGATTTGATAGCATTGATTAATATTTGTATGTTAAGAGTTGATGAAATCCGTTTCAGAAAGTTAGTTCTTGTTAAAAGGGAGTGTTCAAGTGGTTTTGATAGCAACGTATTCAAGCATAATTAAGTAATTATGAGTTACATTTACATGAAGACTGATTATACGAAAAAGATTGATACATTTAGAAAATTGCTCAATAAGATCATTGTTTTGGTATAATAGCATAATCCAATTAAATGGTTTACAAATATAGATAACATACAAACTCTAGTTACGTTAATATTATGATGTAACTCTTGTTCTTTAATGTGAACTTAACCTATGCATTTATCTTACCTTAATTGTAACTCGTACCAGTAATAAAACGCTACAGCACATACAAGAGATTGTGAACAAGTTTTGGAGTTCTCAACTTATCGCGTTTAGCTTCTATATATTTCATGGCTCCACAAAGGTTATGAGAAAATACTGGAGTTCTGCCAAGTTGCCCCAGGCTGCAACTCACCCGACTTAGTATGTCTACATATGGTATAAATGAAGTTCAATCCTAAAAAACACCATCAATTTCGATCCTAAAACAACCCGATTTAAAAGGAGAAAATGAAGATAAAACTTAAAGGAAAAAAAAAAAAAAAAAAACAGAGCATTACTACAATCCAAGTATTATTGTGTCTTGAGCTCCAATGAAAGCTCAATAATTTTAAGGTTCTTCGTGAGACAATGAATAGTGGAATTATAGTCATGTTCAATTGGGCCCCTAAACCACTGGAACTTTGCAATGAAGCCCCCAATCACCCTAATATTTTGGATTCCTTGCAATTTCACCCCTCGCCCTCTTCAATTAGACCTTCGAATTTCAGCGCTTTTTACAAAGTTGTTCTTTCTTTTGGATCTCTTCAATGTGATCCTCAATTGAATTTCATACTTTAAATTTCTTTCAATTAAGCCCCTGATGGAACCAATTTGCCTTTCAAAACTTTAATTGTGTCCCTAATCTTCCAATCTTTGCGAATTGATCTGAATTAAGGAATCCAAACTTTATTTTTCTTCAATTGAGTCCATGATTGAATCCACGAAACCATTAGAAGTATAATTAAGTGCATATAATTAATTAATTCTTCCAAATTTTTGCCCAATTGACTTTCAAACTTAATTTTTACTTCAATTAAGTCAATTAAACCTATTGGAAATTTAATTAAGTCCCTGAACTTAATGAATTCTTTCGATTACGGTCAAGTCTGGATTTCAACCTCAACTTTCTTTTCGCTAAGTCTTTCTTCAGTTTGTCTTGTCAAAATATCGCAATGTGACTATTCTTCTGGCTTTCTGACCTGTTGTAGCTTAAAGACTTATCTCCCCATTGCCCAAAAATATTCTTGGATTTTTAATTTCTGATTTTTTTGGATTTTTTAATAAGAAAAATGTATTTTTTTATAAAACATTTTTGGGAGATCCGAAACTGGGTTATGACATCAACCATCAAGGGTAATTAAAACATTTTTTTTAAGTTTTAATTTCTGATTTTTTTAGATTTTTTAAAGAAAAATGTATTTTTTTATAAAACAAGTTAGTTCTTGTTAAAAGGGAGTGTTCAAGTGGTTTTGATAACAACATATTCAAGCATAATTAAGTAATTATGAGTTACATTTACATGAAGACTGATTATACGAAAAAGATTGATAAATTTAGAAAATTGCTCAATAAGATCATTGTTTTGGTATAATAGCATAATCCAATTAAATGGTTTACAAAGATAGATAACATACAAATTCTAGTTACGTTAATATTATGATGTAATTCTTGTTCTTTAATGTGAACTTAACCTATGCATTTATATTACCTTAATTGTAACTCTTACTAGTAATAAAATACTACAGCACAATATAAGAGATTGTGAACAAGTTTTGGAGTTCTCAACTTTTCGTGTCTAGCTTCTATATATTTAATGGCTACCCAAGGTTATGTGAAAATACTGTAGCTTTACCAAGTTGTCCTAGCCTGCAACTCACCCGACTCAGTCAACGACTTCTCTCTCCTCTCACCTTCCTAGACATTGTTGGTTCAAATTTCCTCCAGCTCAGCAAATTACATTTTAGAGAAGGGACAACCTTCTTCAATTTAATAATCCTCCCCGGGCTCAAAAAATCAGTCACCGACTTCTCTCTCCCGCTCACCTTCCAAGACATTGCTTGGTTCAAATTTCCTCCAGCTCAGCAAATTATATTTTAGAGGAGGGACAACCTTCTTCAATTTAGTAATCCTCCCCGGGCTCAAAAAATCACTCTCCTCAATTTAGAGATGGGACTTTTTGAAGGAGCAAAGGTGAGAGACTACGTGGATTGGCTTCTATAGAACTAGGTGCAGAAATCATTGGGGTTACTGGATCCACCCGATGTAACTTGTTTGTGTAAAGTTACTACAACCTTAAAGCATGTAGTAGAATGATGCTATAAAGTTTTGCACTCTTAATCATAATCAGGCTCTGGTTTCCTTACCAACAGACCCATGCCTTGATGGTTAGATTACAAGAATCTAGTGGCCATATCTGGCCGTGTTCCAGCATCTGTGGCAAGTTAGGTTTATCATCCAATAGCAGGTGCTACTCTATAGGTCTTCATAATGCTTTCTTAGAACCTCAGAGTAACTCATGTAGAAAATATTTCCAACTAAGTTTGTCTCTAGAATTTGAGATTTATAAGAACCCTAGTTTGTAAGTAATCTTAAATTGTTCTTGGAGGCTTCCATGAGGGAGAAAATTGATTGCAACCCTAAAAGTGAGGTAACTGGCCTTGATAAGTAATTATCTAGAGCTTAAGCTAAAATTCTAAATATGCAGAACAGTGGTTATGCCAGCCCATTGCTCCAAACAGAATGTCCAGAATTCCTAATTCATTTCAGATGCTGTTCACTAACCATCACTCTCAGCACCATCATATTGCTTATGCCATCATCAGCCTAAGCATTCTAACTTGCATTGCCATCTTCCCAAAAGCATCTTTTATAGTTCTCAATTAAAGAATAGTACCTTGCATATAGACCGACAATTTCCAGATCAACAATCTACTTACAGATTTCAATTTAAATGTCCAACAAACAGATAGAACAATGCCAAGTGACCTCCAAAGTCCACAAACCAATGTCTATCGCACAATTCTTATCTTTGGAGCAGTTAAGTTAAAACAAACAAGAAGAAAATTATTGGAGTAATAAAAAGTTGCACAAAATATAGCATGCACACAAGATGTTTACGACGGTCATAAGGATAGAGGAATCAAGATGTAACAAAACTAAATGAGAAAACTGCACATGATGGCATGATAGATGAATTACTAAGGTTGGCCTTTATGCTATTTAGTTAAGCATGATATAGTGAGACTCGCCAAGTTAGTCAAAAGGTTCTTGCATGAATCATATAGCAAGCATAACAAGTTTAGTCAAAAGGTTCTTGAATGAATCATATAACAAATTTTAGCTTAGTCCAAGAAACGATGAGATTTTCGCTTCCATGGCCCCCCTTAAAAAGCATTGTTTAACATACTTCAGATGAAGAATTTTGCACTGCCAACTAGAAATTCATCCTAGATCTGTTCCCAAGTATATATGCATATTAATTAAATCTCTGTCTACAAACACCTCCCTTCCTGCAACTAAATTGGGGGTATTACTCTAGAAAATTTGATTGCCTTGTTTTCAACAAAGTTTGTTATCAAATGTCAAAGTTTAACATATTTCAATAAGTTCAGATGTAAACACAGACGTTTTTAGACAAAGAACTAAGATAAGAGGAATTACAGTTAATAGAGAAGTTACGTAACATGTCAAAATACTCATAGCACAATATGTGAATCGCTCGAGTTCGTCAAAAATATTTCATTCAAAAGAATCATTTCTGCGTGTACAAAACCATTTTGGTTGAATACAGCACTTTGAAAGTGACAGCTAATGATCGGATCCAAAATTTTGGTAAAAGGAAGTAATCCAGTACGAACACTTACAGCTCATTGCTGTCTACCTGGCCGATGATGGAGCAGGACCGGTATTCGTCTAAAGGCCAAAATTGCATGTCTGAACAAATTCCATATCATTGTCTATATATTACTCCAGAGATTCTTGTATTGGTTCATTGCAATGTCAAGCCAAGGTTTCATGTTTCCATTATAATGAATGACAGCAGCATTGCTGATCTCGTCCACAACGTGTGCAATAAAAGTCAAAGGAAGCTTAACCATTATAATGAATGACAGCAGCTAGCATTGCATCATTGCTGTCTTGCACACGTTGTCTCCAACATCTTATGTCTATCTCTTTCATTCCAACGTGGCTTTTATTGCACACGTTGTCTCCAAGATCATTTTGAGACCAAAAAAAAACCTACCAATGTCTAGAACCTGTCTATAGGTAAATGCTCCTATATATTCTTGTTGCATTGAAGGCCATCCTAACCATAAATATCATGTATTGCAGAATTTTGAGTTGAAACCATGGTTCCATAAAATACATATTTTTTAAAGAATTTAGGTAAGTATCTGAGTTGGCTCCACCGAGGGAAACTATTCAATAATTAATGCTAATGAATTACCACACATTACCATGATGAATCATATTGTGAATGACATGGAGAAATTGTTGTCTATCATAGGATATTTAGATGAGATCCTTTTTGAAAGACAATATAGAAGGATAGACTCTCAGTACAAGCAACAACCATAAAAACACTACTGTATTTTTTAAAGAATAACCATAAAAACACTTTAGATTTGTTACGTGTGGTTGAAATTAAACTGGTGGTTATTGATGATGGTGTTATTAATTCCATTTGGGGTGTATTTCTAAATTATGGTTTGTTATTCATCACGAGGGCTTATCCAATAGTTTATCCAACAGTTTACTCTCTGTCTGGAATTCATCTACTTTTGATGTCCATAATGCTTTTCTGGCTATGAATGGTAGGATAATTCATATTAAATGTAATTTTGTTCAAACTGTGCTTTCAATGACAATTTTATGAAAGAAGATTTATGGAATCCTTTTGAGGTATTGAAAGCCAGCATCTCAAAACTATGATGTCATATGAAAGCATTTTGTGACTGCAAAAATGCTTTGAATTGCCAGAATTACTTTTACTAGGTAAAAAGTTCACCTGATCTAAGGGAAATTGGGATAGTCGTATTGATATGACTATTTTTTTTATCTATTAATTGGTTGAACAAACTTCTTTTTTCCTCCTTGGGCCTCCTAAATTCACTTCTAATCATAAACCTGTTCATTGATGATAGATAACTAACATGAAGGCTTTTGAAGTCTAGGGGTTTAAATTGATGAGGAAATAGAGGAAATGGATTAATTTGTAAATGCATCCTTAGTTTAATATGGTTGTTTGATTTTAGTGAACAATTGTGATGACTATTGACAAAAATTCTTTATTCTTGTCAAACACTAAAATCCTAATCTAGGAAGGACGATTATTGTGATGCCGCATAAATGCTTCATTATATATAAAACTTAGATTTTTTATTTTTTTTTCCTTCGGTATCATAATAAACTTAATTATATATGGAAGAAGAAAAAGATACACAGTGGCCGAACAACACATCGTTTAGGATAAATCCTACAAATTAGGGTTTTTAAATTCAAATTTGGAAAATTTCAATTTAATACCCACTCTTGCAATTTCTTTTAATTTCACTCATAATTGCTTCATGAACTCTTTATTTTATGCAATTTCAGCCTTGCTAAACTCAATTGTCATCACTAAAGTTAAGTGCCTTTTACAATATGGTTCTTGGTTTTTGTTTTGTTCAATTAGACCTCCAATTGACCATCAAACTTTTATTTTTTTTTCAATTTGACCTCTGATTTCACTGATTTTAAAATGTTTTAGATTCAATCAAAATAATTAAAGATACCCTTGAAAAGTTATAGTTGATGGGGATCGTTGAGATTCAGGATTTTAGATCAACTAAGCTAAAAAGAAAAATAGTTGTACAGGAGAATAGGTGTGAGAATATGATTCTCTTAGGAGCTAAAGATAAAGACCAAGGTTCTAGTTAAAAGGGGTCTCTAGATTAAGATTTCAGGTTAACCCCACCAAAGGCACATTCATAGTTCTAGTTAAAAAGGATTGTCAGATTAGGATTTCAGGTTAATATAGCTATTTGAGATTTTTATTTTGGTTAAAGAGGATCGCTAAATTAATATAATCTCAGGTTGACCGAGATGAAGATAAAAATTTCGGTTAAGATTAAAGAGAATCACTAGAAAGCAGTGATGTCGACATCATCCTCGTGCAACTAAAAAACCACCCTCTCATTGTCGACCATGATAACCATAGCTTGTTTCAGCCAACCACGTTGTCCCTCACCAACACCTAACCAACACTTATTTCCCCCTTTTCCTTTAGCCATAATCAATGCTAAAACCAGTAACCCACACTTTCAGCTGAAACCTTTGTCTTCTCCTCTGTGAGTCGTTTTTAGCTTCACTATCACCACCACCTACAACCTACTGATCAGATATTAGCCCTTCCACCAACAACGGCTCCTCATCTACTGGCCACTGTCAGCCAAGCCAAAAACAGACCCAAAAAAACCCTTTTTCTCTCATTAAGCCAGGATCAACCGTGATCGACTATCATAACCAGAAACCATAGCCTCATCCCTTCCTCTTCACTACTAATAGCATTTCAAATTGATGGAGACAAATCGAGAAGAAGTTTGAAACAGAAAAATGAAATAAGTCTAAAAATAAAAAGCAAATCGAACTGTTTAAAATTAAATTAAACTGAAAGATTATTTGTATTTTTGATCATGTGTATAGATAGAAATCTCCAACAAGAATTCAAACAATGTAATGTAGGATACGCTAAAAATTTGTTGTATTCACGGTAACATAATGACTGTAATTTGTCCTTTTTATTGATATTGAAAATAATTAATCGTTTATATGTGGATTCACACTAGCAATAATGACACTAACACGACCTTTAATTTATATACATTCCTTAAATATGTGGATTCGATTGTGTAATATTTAACAGATTTACCATAAAACCCCTTACGTGCCAAAAAAGACTCTACATTACCAAATCTCATGTTTTACCTGCTTTTAATTTGGCTATGACCAAAGAGTATAAAAAACACATTCAATTGGGATGTGGCTGCTGGATTAAGTTGAAAGTAACCGACAAATCTCAAGTACAAGAGGCTTGACTTGACTAATTCAGCAGAATTTAATTACGATGGAGGGTCTTTGTTTTCAAGTTATGTGATCGAATCTAGAGATGGGGCATTGAATTCAAGCTACGATAGCGATTCGTCTACCCTACAGGCCGCTGTCGAAAGTGGTCCTACGGATAATGTTAGAGCTTGAAAGTACGAAGAAATTACGAGGGAGGTCCTACAGTGCCAACGGAGATATCCAAAGTCACCACTTTTGAATCACGCTTTATGCCTAGATTCAGTCTCAACTAGTTGAATGCTCGAAATCGATGACCAATGGAAAATTATAAGATGGTTTTTTAACAAACAATATCTCAAGGCACTTTGCTTTGTAAATTAGAGTGTCATTAATTTTAAGATGACAATGCTTAATTAATTAATTAATAAAGTAAATAACTTAATAAAAGAAAGAGATAGACATAAGATGTTGGAGACAACGTGTGCAATAAAAGTCAAAGGAAACTTATCCAGACAAGATTGACCTTAAAAGTATCTTTAAAGTATTTATGAGGTACTTTTCTCCACGTCAAAATACACTTCATTCTTCGTCAAATTACCCTAAGTTACCTCGCAGCTCATGGTTGCATTATTTAACATTTGAAAGCAAGCTGGTTTTCCAGTAGTAAACGAATCAGTTTCCTCCCGCAAAAACAAAACAACAAAAAATTATTTTTTAAAAAAATATAATTTTTATTTTAATTTGCATATGATCAATTCTCTCAAAAATAAATTATATTTACATATTTTTATCATATTAAAAAAATCACAAAAAATAATCTTATATTTTTGCATGCATTTTGGATTTAATAATTAGTTTATTAATATCATTAGAACTTGGTCTATATTAGAATGGTTAGGTTTTTTATCTGATAAGATAAGAATTTTTTTATTAAAAAAAAAATTTTCTTTAATCACAAACAGAACATCAGTTAAAAAAATTTGAATATAATTTTTATTGGGGGAACTAATCTATTGTCTTCGTGGAAAAGTTGAAAAGGAAAGATTTTGGGAAACCACCACCAAGTGGATGGGTGAAAACAAAGAGTCTATTGTTATGAGACCCGGCAGAGGGAGCTTGATTTTGTATATATGCACGGTTTATCCATAGCTAGTGGTAATTGGCAAACGAGGAACGCACGCATGTAACGAAATTGTTTAATTTTTATTAGAGTATGTAAGAATATATATATATATTTTGATTATTTGAAAGTTCTTGATGGAAACTGATTTGAAACTTCTTAGAAATTATGAAGTTGTGCGTTCTCACCGAGACAACAAAAAAATGGAGAAAAAGATAAGCATTATGAGATAAATTTGTCAAAGTCAAAGAAATTAATCCTTAATTTAAACTAATAAAAGAACAAAAGAAGTCAAGAAAATGCTGCTTGTACACGCTGGAAGTGCCCTATAAAATGGTCGTTCCATCCATGCCATCTTGCACCAAATCTCTACATCTTCATACATTCTATAGCTCTGTAACTCACCATCTCTCCTATCGAGGAAAAGGAAAAGCACAGAATCTCTGCCTCATTTACAAACTTGCGTTACATTCTTTTGTACCCAAACAAACCTCTGTTTCACACACTAAGCCGAAGCCTTATTTATCTAAGTGCCAGCTTCAATACTTAGACTGCAATGGGAAGCATTGATGACTTCAGCCGTAATTCTTTCCCAGATGATTTTGTATTCGGAACATCCTCATCAGCTTACCAGGTACATACTCTAAACTTTGCTGCCTCTAGTGCAGTAATTAGGAGGGGACAACAGAACATTATTTAAAATAATACTAGTTATGTTAATTAATTTTTCGTTATTATTTTATTATGATATGCAGTATGAAGGTGAAACAAACAAACATGGTAGAGGACCAGCTATATGGGACACTTTCACTGTGGAACATACAGGTACCAATCTCTCTCATTAAAATTTGTACTTCCCTCGCCAAAAAGTTGAAGAGAATTATGTTAATGTCCTATGAAAACCACCATTATTAACTTTAAAAATAATATTATTTTCAATGTTTGCAGAGAGAATAAATGATCATAGCAACGGAAATGTAGCTGTTGATTTCTATCATCGCTATAAGGTATGGGAGTTCTTCATCATATTTTAGTTGTGGTTAACTATATGATGTATGTAAGTATGATTGTTCTTAAAAAAATTTGATAAATGTTACAGGAGGATGTGCAAAGAATGAAAGAAATGGGAATGGATGCTTTCAGATTCTCCATTTCTTGGTCTAGAGTATTACCACGTAAGTTTTTATATTTTTTGAAATTTGTTCTTAACATAGTAATAGTAATGACACTAGCAGGATGTGACTTTGATATCTGTTGTGAATTTCCATTTGATATATAGCTTTCCATTGGATTTTGTTTTGGAAAATGCAGATGGCAGGTTGAGTGCTGGAGTGAACGAAGAAGGCATCAAATTTTATAACGATCTCATTGATGACCTCCTTAAGAATGGTTATAACCTTTCCCTTCCCTTCAATTAATCATAATATTTTGCCAAAAATTGATGCGAAAGTTCTTATACAACAAAAGCTTTATCTTGTGCGCTCCATCTGATTATATGATGTTTTGTAATATATAGGTTTGCAGCCTTACGTTACTCTCTTTCACTGGGATACTCCACAAGCTTTGGAAGATAAATACGGTGGTTTCTTAAGTCCTAACATTGTGTAAGTAGCGACCTTTCGTTAATTATGCTTCAAATATCCAAACTTGTTGTAGCTTCGAAATATTATAATCTAATCTGTCATTTTGGAGACTTTGGGGACCTATGCTTCTCTAAAATTTAAAACATTCCTATAAATTTTCTCACATAAAACATTGATTTCCAGAAATGATTTCCGAGACTTTGTCGACCTTTGTTTCCAAAATTTTGGAGACCGGGTGAAGAAGTGGATTACTTTGAACGAGCCATGGATGTTCAGTGTTCAAGGTTATGACATGGGCACGATGGCACCCGGTAGGATTTCTGTCGTTGTAAATGATCCACACCGATCCTTAAACACTGGTGCCACTGAAGTGTATACGGTTAGCCATCATTTGTTGCTTGCTCATGCTGCGGCAGTGAAACTATACAAGGAAAAATATCAGTCATGTCAAGGTGGACAGATTGGGATAACACTTGTTTCTCATTGGTTTGAACCTTACTCAAACAGTGAAGCTGATCAAAATGCAACCAAAAGAAGCCTCGACTTCATGCTTGGTTGGTTCATGGATCCTTTAACTAATGGTGACTATCCACGTAACATGCATGATTTTGTTGGTGGAAGATTGCCCGAGTTCACTGCCGAGGAATCTAAGATGTTGAAGGGATCGTATGATTTTATTGGAATTAATTACTACACAACATATTATGCTCAAAATATCGATGCAAATTATCAGAGTGTTGGATTCATGTCAGATGCTCGTGCTAATTGGACAGGTAACTAATGATTGATATATTTTCTTTATTATTCATCTTATTTTTTTTTTCAATTACATAACATCAATTAGATGACGTTTTATGAATTATTTATTCATTAATTTACTTTGTTATTTCTTAATTTTGCAGGAGAGAGAAATGGAATCCCAATAGGTCCACAGGCTGGTGTAAAATGGCTTTATATTTATCCCGAAGGCATCAGCAGGCTTTTGAATTACACCAAAGATCTATACGGGAGCCCAGCAATCTACATTACTGAGAATGGTATGGTTGAAATGAACGATCATACATTATGCTACATTGAAGTTTCTTAGTACTTCTCTAACACTAAGTATGTTCTTAATGCTTTATTTTACTGATTTGTTTCCAGGGGTTGATGACGTAAATAACAATGCTTCATCACTAAAGGAAGCTCTTAATGATCCCATAAGAGAAAAATCTTACAAAGACCACCTCAAGAATGTTTTGAGATCCATCAAGTGAGTTAATTTTTTCATTTATTAACTAAAGATCATTGATAATAAGTTTTTTAATCTATAGCAACAATTATATTATTAAGTTACCAAATCCGTCTAACTGGGATTCAATATAAATTTATTGCAGTGAGCATGGTGTTGATGTTAAGGGATTTTTTGCTTGGTCTTTAATGGACAATTTCGAATGGGGAAGTGGTTATGCTGTGAGGTTCGGCCTCTACTATGTTGATTACAAAAATGATTTGAAACGATATCCTAAACAATCAGTCAAGTGGTTCAAGCAGTTTCTTAGAAGAGACTCCCACAGTCCTATTCCACATACGTATCCTCTGATTACTTCTAATGAAACGTCGAAAATTGAAGATAGTTTGGTTCGGGATGCTAAAAGGCCAAGAAATGCCTGAATGCCTTCGCCAGGATCTGAAGTCAAAGTTGTTAGCATCTGCAAAGTGGGATTTCACGGATGAAAGATAGAGCTCTCAGCAATATTAATTCAACATAATTTGGTCACCACTTCATTCATTCAAGGCTGTGGTTAAGAATAAAAATTCATGGTTCTAGTTTTCCTTTGTTTTGTTTAATTATGGTTTCAGAATTCAATTTGATTATTTTGCTGTTGTATCATTTTTTCATTCCATTATTGATTATGATTCGTTTAATAATAATACAATTCTTCTGCACCATCATTGTTTATGGTTTGTTTACTATTTTTTTTTTTTCAGAAAGAAAAACGTAATATTTGACCCTAAAAAAATAAAAGAAATGGATGATCAGTGAAAACGAATACAAATGAAAAGGACAAACCAAAAATCGAAAAAGTAGAGAACTAAAATAGCATGATGTACATGAAATAATTTGCAAAAATTACCTGAACTAATTTCTTGTAATAAGTTGAAAAGTGAGGATGCATATTGTTAAAGTGTTTTCAGGCTTCACCGTCAGAAGGATGCACCATCACTCCATCAACCGCATGATGTGATTGGTGCCTTGTCATGTGCTCAGTAATCCTTGATGACATGAATAACTTTTGTAGTCTAGGTGTGATTAGGAAGTATCTAAGTTTTTTATATGTCACGAGAGTTTTCCCTCTACCAGTTATGGGTTTGTAACGGGAATGCCCACATGTTATGCACTCGGTCAGCTCGGCATTTTCAAGGTAGTATAACATGCAGAAGTTAGGGTACATGTCAATTTTCTAGTATCCTAAACTAAGGGGTTTCATCATGGACTTGGCAACATAGAAGTTCTCTTTCAGCCTGTTCTCTTCAGGTAAAATACTTCTTGCCCATTCGATAATCTTGTCATAACCGGCCTCACTCAACCCGTGATCTGACTTGATGGTGAACACGTGTGCTACGGCCGATAATTTACTGTGGTTCGTGCAGCCATCCCATAATAGTTCGTCAGAATCTTTCAACAGATCAAAAAACCTTGCTACATCTGCATTAGGTTCTTCTTCTACGATTGGACATTCACTAACATTACCTTCGCTCATTCTCATTGCATCCATAACCATATTCCTATAAGGATTACTGTTCTCATTTCCAACTTCATGCATGTTGCTAGCATTAGAAGTTGACTCAACCACCCTTTCTACCATGCGCTCATTAGGAACAAATAGTTCTCCGTGTGCATACCAACACAGGTAATCCTCCATGAACACTTTGGTTAGAAGATGCATCGTTACAACATCTTGATGCAAAAACTTTAAATTTTTACACTTCTTGCATGGACACCTAATACCACCATCAGTAAAATTCCTCGGGATAGATGTTGTGAAATTAATAAAACCCCGAACCCCGTTACAATAAACCATCCTCCACAATCCTTCGGGTGAGTCAACCAACAACATTTGCTGAATGATGAAAAGAAACCACAAACCAAATATTGTTAGAACACAACACCTGAATTTCAGTCTTTATAGCATCTCGTCAATCCTCATACCTGTCAACATTAGAAATAATAAGTGGTTCATGGACAAGATTAAAGACTACCCGAGATTTATGACTATCAAAGGAGGATGAAGAAGTTGTCAGAGTAGCTGTCTTTGGCAGTCGAGGATGAAGAACTATATGATGTCAACAAACCATAGATAATGAGGTAGGGAGAGCCATCTTTGTTATTCCTTTCACGTTCTGAAATAAGTACATCCCTTGCGATCCCTTGTTGAGCCTAAATAATTTTTCTTTCATGAAAAAATTCCGATTCGGATCACACCATACACTAGGGGGGGCAAGAAAAAATTTCAATGAGAAAAAAAGAAAAAGTTGTGAGAAAGCCAAAAAGGCATAAAAACTTAAGAAACTCAAATATTAGGGGGCATGCCCAAATCACTAGAAAAAGTGACATCCAAGATAAAGTGAGTATGCCCTAGCAAAGAAAAAAAAAAGAAAAGAAGCAGCAAATCAAAGAAGAGCAGCAAAAGAAAATATGAATGACGTCAAGAGTTAAACTATTGATAGTGATCTTCAGTCTTTGAAACCCTGAAACACTCTTTGAGCCTTATGAATCCTTTTATTTCATAGCCAAAAACCACAGCCTACATTACGTGCCTGTAGAAGTCCTTTCTAATCAAGCAAGCAAGCAACCTAGGACAATAAACAATGCTCTCAAAATGCAAAGAATACTTTTTCATAAGATTCATGACATCAAGAATAAACTACTCATTATTATTCATGCTGATAAAAATAAATGTTCAAAAAGAGACAAGTTTTTCTCATACAAAACCTCGAGTTTTTTTTCTCGAGCCCTCCAATTTGAAAACCTAGAAAAACAAAAGGTCATCTCATGACGTATTTTCACTAAAGACCTCATTCCCCAAACATAAGAGCAAAAAAATCTATTTTCCAAGAAAGAAAATAACCAAGGAGTTGCAAGATTTCAAAAGAAAATTGTTTTAGACTCACATCAAAATAATTTTTGTTTTGAAAATGCAAGATCAAGATTTCAAGATTCATTCTAGACCCATACTCCTTCACCAAACTAAAAAGGAGAGAAATGAGAGAATGACTTCTTAAAACCATTATTTGTCTAAGTCGCTGACAGAGCACACTTAGGGGTCATGACCAATATAAGGGGGCAACATTGTGTTTAAAGAAAATCTATCTCTTCTAGAAAAAGAGAGGAACATTTCCTACAAGAAGATAAGGGGACATTTTGGTTTACAAAAGGCAGTTTGATCCTTTCAGCAAATGACACCGAATGTTTTTAGTAGTGAAACAAGGAGTAATGAATGATCCTCTCAAATTATTTGACGAGACAAAAAATCTTTAGCAATCAAGTTGTCCACGATGAGCACCACAAAGGCTGAGTTGTGTAAACAAATCTGGAAATAGACTTACATGGGCTAGAAGCCAAGCGACAAAGAGGACCCAAATCAAAGGTAGCAAGTCCTCATCAATCAAACGACAAGAAGATTAAGAAGAAATGGGGGCCTATATTTCAAATCAGGTAAAGATGCATCCATATCATCTAAACTTTGAGATATTGGACAATGAGTGTTACGAATTTCATAAGAGAAATTCTGGCCGAATCCATCAAGTGGAAGGCCAACTTGAAATGGCCAAAGATTGAAATTGCTTTTCAAAATTTTTCAACCTGGGCAGGCCGCTTATGAGAATTAGGCCAATGAGACCATTTTCTTTGTATCTGTAAAAAAAAAAGATAAAAAAATCCTCGTTTTATTCTTCTTATCGAGCAGGTCGCCTGGAACAATTAGGCCACTCGCGAAACCCTTTTCGCGTTTTATTCTTCCTATCGGGCAGGTCGCCGGAAGAATTAGACCACTCGCGAAACCCTTTTCGCGTTTTATTGTTCATCGAGTAGGTCGCCTGGAATAATTAGACCACTTGCAAAACGCTTTTCGCGTTTTATTCTTCCTATCGGGCAGGTCACCTGGAATAATTAGACCACTCGCGAAACCCTTTTCGCGTTTTACTCTTCATGGGGCAGGTCGCCTGGAACAATTAAACCACTCGCGAAACCCTTTTCGCGTTTTACTCTTCATCGGGCAGGTCACCTGGAACAATTAGATCACTCGCGAAACCCTTTTCGCTTTTACTCTTCCTATCGAGCAGGTCGCTTAGAACAATTAGACCATTCGCGAAACCCTTTTTTGCGTTTTCTTCTTCTCATCGGGCAGGTCGCCTGGAACAATTAGACCACTCGCGAAACCCTTTTCGCGTTTTACTCTTCCTATCAAGCAGCTTGCCTGGAACAATTATACCACTCGCGAAACCCTTTTCGCGTTTTATTCTTCATCGGGCAGGTCACCTGGAACAATTAGACCACTCGCGAAACCCCTTTCGTGTTTTATTCTTCCTATCGGGCAGGTCGCCTGGAACTATAAGACCACTCGTGAAATTCATTGCGTTCTTTTATCATCGGGCAGGTTGCCCAAAACAATTTGATCAATTTTTTTATAAAAAAAAAACAAAAAAAAACAAAACAAAAAACAGACAAAAAAGTGGGTCATCTTCCAAATGACTTGTTTCTTGATTTCTACATCTCTTTGTAAAGGTCGTGTGTCAATCTATTGTTTTTGAAGTTTTCAAGACTAGAAAAAAAAAAAGCAAAGGTTCTTTCTGTATCTACTTTTCTTTATAAATTTACTACACGAAGCTAAAAGAAAATGAAATTTTCCAATATCTTTGCATGGTAAATATTATAAAGAGGGGGCAACTGTCATAACCCAATTTTTTACCCTTTAATTTTAATTATTATTATTATTTTATTTACTGAAAAAGATAAAAAAAAATGATGATGAAAAAATAATATTGATGAAAAACAAGTAAAATGAAATAAATGAAGAATGAATTAAAATTTGGGTTAAGGGCAACATGATTGGAAGTTTTGGGTTTTAATTAAACTTTGGAATTAATCTAATTAATCCAATCAAAGGTTTTATTGGAGAATTGATAAGTTTTGAGACTTAATTAAGCTTGAAATTAATTTAATTAATCCAATCAAGGTTTTAATTGGAGAATTGATAAGTTTTGAGACTTAATTAAACTTGGAATTAATTTAATTAATCCAATCAAGGGTTTAATTGGAGAATTGACAAGTTTTAGATTGAATTGAGCTTGGAATTAATTTATTCAGGGACTTAATTGAAAAACTATTAAGGTATAGGGTTGATTCTGGTCAAATTTGCAAGAAATTAAAACCCAAGGACCAATGTGTAAATGGCGCTGAGATGCAGGGGTTCAATTACAATTTACCTAGGGGTTTGATTACATGATTTCAGAACTTCAGTGACCAGATTGAAAATGACTATTCCCATCACACAAACGGCGTCGTTTTGAGAAGTGATTCGTCGCCTTCTTCACCTTCTTCCTCAGGAACCGTTTCTGGAGTAAAGTCTTAGAGCCGTTTCAATCGCAAGGATGCTTGGCATTCTCTGGCTATAAAGCCAGATAAGATGAGAGAGCGCGGGGGGGTGAAGACAGAAAAAGACTGGGGAGCATAACCGAAAAGCCACTGGTGATCACAGAACCGGGGAAGAGGAGAAAATAAACAGACTTTCGTTCCTCTGTTTCTTCTCAAGGAAACAGAGGAGGTTAAAGAAAAAAACAAAGCAACGAAGGGGAGGAAAAGGGCAGAATCGAGGGGCTGAGAGGGAGAGACAAAAACAGAGCCACGAACGGTAGAAAAGAGGGAGTCATAGAATCTGGGGAGAACCTAAACCCAGACATGAAAAAACCAGAAACCGGAGATTATACAGAGGAGAGAGCAAATTCTGGCCAGCCACTGCACCTTCATCATCGTCTTCTTGCAGACCAGTGCTAGCCGCGACTCTGGTTGCACCCCCATCCCCCCCGAACAAACAGATGTAAGGGCAACCAAGAACATACAGAGAGAGAGATACCGAGAAAGACAGGGGATAACACAGCAAAACAAGGAAAGGGACGCAAAGAGGAGGACAGGGAAACAAGAAACCCACAGAAGAAAGCACCGGCCTCACAATCGGCTTCTTCTTCTCCAGAGCCGGCTTCCAAAACCAAAGAAAGAAGCTTAAAAAACGAAGAGAGGAACAGCCCTCCGTCACGTCTCCGTCTCCATGCTTCCAAGTAAGTCTCTCCAGTTTGCAAGATAATTCACACTGTACACTAGTAAATTTAACTACATTGTTGCTGTAGCAGGCGTGCGTGACGCACGCCTACGGGTAAAACTACCCGGGTCATTGGCTTGGGCCAGTGACGGGGCCGGGCTGGCTGGGTCCATCCTAGCCCATGTGGGCTGAGATGGGCCCAGCCCCCAAAACAAATTAAATAAAAAATAAAAATTAAAAAAATAAAAAAAATAAAAAATGTGTATGCATGAATAAAAATAATGTAAATTTATTGGTTTATTCACCGACGCTAGAGTCGGGAATAAAATACTAGTTTAAACTTATATTATTTTTATTTGTTATATTTTATTTTATTTAGCAAGAAAAATAAAAAATATGTGCAGGCGTAAAAAAAAAATTTATTCGTTTATTCACTAGCGCCAGAGTCAGGAATATCACAAGTAAAACATCAGAGCATAAACCAATAAATATTCAGCAATTTAAGACAAAACTAGCAATGCAGTTTGCCTCAGGCAGAACGTTTAAGGGGTGATAATATCTTCCCTTTTACGTAACCAATCTCGAGCCATAGAATCTATGTTGACCAGTTAGGGTTCCTAGTGACCGTAATACTAGGTGGCGGCTCCTTAGACAAGACATTTTTTCCTAAAAGAACTAGATGCCAAATAATCTGTTCTTTTTCCATATTTGAGAATTATTTTTAGGGCTGCCGCGATTGTCGGGTGCGACAAATTGAACCCTTAAATTTCAGCGCTTTTTACAAAGTTGTCATTGTTTCATATTTCTTCAATGTGATCCTTAATTGAACTTCGTATTTTAAATTTCTATCAATTAAGCCCTTGATTACACCAAATTAGTCTTTCAAAGATTCAAATGTGTTCCTAATCTTCCAATCTTTGCGAATTGATATGAATTAAGCCTCTAAACTTGATTTCTCTTTAATTGAGTCCTTGATTAAATCCACAAAACCCATTAGAAGTTTAATTATGTCCTCAAACTTAATTAATTCTTCTAATTTTTACTCAATTGACTTTCAAACATAATTTTTACTTTAAAATTGGGTTATGATATCAAGCATCAATGGAGTGTCAGATTTTTTCCTTGACACCGCAAGAACCCTATATAAACATAACTAAATCAAACCATCAAGTGCGATCCTAAAACACCAATTTAACAGGAATAAAATGAAAATAAAACTTGAGAAATTTTTTTTATTACAATCCGCAATATTATTGTGTCTTGAGTTTGAATGAAAGCTCAAGCCCTTTAAGTTTCTTTGTAATATTTTTTTATCCACTCAATCGCTTTCTAAATATATTCATGATATGAGCACAAGTATGATTATTAATTAATAATTTGTTTGATTACATTCTAACCCAAATACTTATAAAACTTATCCAAGCAATAATTAATAATCTACAATCAATAATTATCACCTTCGTCAAAAAGAATTAAACAAATGAGATAATTTTAGGATATTTATATAGTTTTTTTTCTAAATAAAAGAAATAATATGACATCTCTGTTATTACTGTAAGACCCAAACTTTTGGCCCAAACCTAAGCCCAAGTCAACCCAAACCCAACCTAAGTTAACCTAGGTATTTAAGGAAGAGTTGCAAGAGAATTACTTTTCTCTCCTCCAATTCTTGTAGCCGATGTGAACCTCCCCTCCTCAAACCTAAGATTTTAGTTTTTGATGTTGAGTTTTCGGTTCAAGAAATGTGAAGTAGCAAGTAAGTGGTTCTCTTTCATATTACTTTTGATTATAGTTTGTTTATGGAATGATTAAAGAAGAGATTAGGGTTTATAAGGCTTAGAAGTTTATGTTGTTAAGATTGATTTATGATTATTAAGGGTTTAATATTAGGTGATTAATTAGTATGTTGTTAGAAATAAGAATTTGTGAGTTGATTTGTTTAAATTAATTCTTATGGGGTTAAGAAATTCATTTTTACCTTGCTTGAAAATCTGGACAGAATGGTCTTGAGGTTGAAGATGACTAAATTTTATTTTGGTCCTTGATTTATGAAAATTTCAGTTTAGTCCCTAAACTTTGGAAAAAATACAATTTGACCCCTAAATGTATTTTGAGATTTTGGACAGTGTTATTACGAGGTTAAGGATGATGAATCTCGTTTGATAATTGATTTGGAATATTTTCAGTTTGGTCCCTCAATTTTGGGAATTTACATTTTAGTCCCTAAACTTT
This sequence comes from Populus simonii, assembly GCA_007827005.2. Lineage (NCBI taxonomy): Eukaryota > Viridiplantae > Streptophyta > Magnoliopsida > Malpighiales > Salicaceae > Populus > Populus simonii. Next base: position 53,785 of record VJNQ02000506.1, read on the forward strand.
ATAAAAATTACAGTTCGGTCCCTGGTTCGTTCTAGACAAAATTAAGGATGGTTTATGGGTGAAATTTCAGTATGGTTATGTATTTACAGTTTGGTCCAGTTTTGGTAAAATTACGTTTTGGTCCCTGTTTTGGATAATTGTCGTTTTAGTCCCTAATCCTAGAAGACTAAGCCTGGTTTTTTTTATGCATAAGATTCTTTTATTTCATATATTTATTGTAGGTTCTCCTAGCGATCCTCAATAGGTTTTTCGGGTCTTTCATCTGATATTCATTTTAATCTATATTCTTCTGGGTGAGTGGGATAATCTTTAATATGCATATAATATAAATAAATATGTATGTCGATTATACGATGAGTAAAACTAGTTAATTTCTTGAATATTTATATATTTTGCTTTATTTTCCAAGTACTCATTTATTCTTGAATTTGCACTCACAATCTGTCAAACTAAATTCTATTTGACATGATATACATTTCTTTGATGATTATGTGAATATCTATTATGCGTTGATATAGGACTTGTCAGTAACTCCATGCTAACGGAAAGTAGTTAGCCTATGTGCACATAGTATTCTATATACCTAGCTCGTGAGAGAGGCATCAGTCTATAGTGACTGATCATCCCACAGTGGTCACCTTCGGGTGTCATCTGATCTCTGACATGTATTCCACTACGTTATAATAATATGTTTAGTATGTATATGTATATGTATATGTATATTAAGATAAATCATCTTACAAACTATTAATATTTAAAATATCTAAAATGTATATTAAATATTATTCCCTCACTGAGTTAGTTGAACTCACCCCTCATTCTTAATATTATTTCAGGTTCTTAGTTTCTGATAGCAGTTGGACTTGTAGAGTGTTCCTGCTTCTTCAATTTTGGTCGGTATGCCTTGCTTGTTTTGCGGGGCTTTCCTTTTAGTTTTGATTCGATGTCTTAGACGCTCCACTATTACCTTGTTTTAATTAAGTTTGGATTTTGACAATGTAATAAGTATTATGGATTGTTGTTTTTATTTTAATTACTAATGAGGAGTTTTAAACTATCTTTTTGTTTCATCAGTTTTGAATAATATAATATTTCTGAAGATTATGAAATGCTGCGTATTTTTGAATAAATTGTTCTTTTGATATGTCTGTTTTGAGGCTTAGCGTAGGTGAGGTGTCCTTTCGACACCGCTCCTGCGTTGCCGGTCATGGACTCAGGATTTGGGTCGTGACAATTACATAGGTAAAAACAAAAGATCATAAAACTTGTTTTTATCTTTTTGTTATTGCGGACTTGTTTTCTTCACACATTTTTTATTCTACTATGTTATATTAGTTTTTTAAAATTTCTAAAGGAATGTTTTTGAGTTATTTATTAAAAAAAATGAATATTTTTCAAATTAACATGTTTGTTTTTAAATATAAATTATTGTATACGAAGCTTGATGATTTTGACTATATTAGTATGTTTGGTTCTTAAAGTGTATAAAAGAAATTTAAGGGATCATGGGGTTTCTTAGTTGGTTTTGAATTCTTTTAGTTTCATTGATTTAGATTTGTATACATAAACATTTATATTCTTGTGTTGAGTAGATGTTTTTGCCAAATCTTCCCTTGTTTCTTACACAAATATATTCTTGTAATTGGATAAAAAATTAATGGATGCAAATAAAATAACATCATGCAAGTCCAATTTATAGGTAAGAAACAACTTCAAAACATTTTATTGATTTGATAGTATTGATTAATATTTGTATGTTAAGAGTTGATGAAATCCGTTTCAAGAAGTTAGTTCTTGTTAAAAAGAGTGTTCAAGTAGTTTTGATAGCAATGTATTCAAGTATAATTAAGTAATTATAAGTTATATTTACAGAAAGACTAACTCTAAGAAAAAGATTAATAAATTTAGAAAATTACTTAATAAGTTAACTGTTTTAGCATAATAGTATAATTCAATTAAAGTGTTTACAAATTTTGAAACATTCTTACATCCATTGCGTGCTAATTAAATGGTTTACAGGTATAGATAACATTCAAACTCTAGTTATGTTAATATTATTATGTAACTCTTGCTATTTAATGTGAACTTAACTGTAACTCATTATAGTAATAAAATGCTACAATATAAGAGATTGTGAACAAGTTTTGGAGTTCTCAACTGATCGTATCTAGCTTCTATTTCATGGCTCCCCAAGATTCTGTGAAAATACTAGAGCTCTGCCAAGTTGCCCCAGCCTACAACTCACCCGAGTCAATCACCGACTTCTCTCTCCCTCTCACCTTCCTAGACATTGCTTGGTTCAAATTTCCTCCAGCTCAACAAATTATATTTTATGAGCTCACTGAGTCAAGTCCAACCTTCTTCAATCTAGTAATCCTCCCCAGGCTCAAAAAATCACTCTCCCAAACACTATTCCACTTTCTCCCACTTGCTGGCCATCTAGTGTGGCCAGAAAACTCCCCAAAACCCATCCTCTTATACACTCCAAATGATGCAATTTCACTCACCATAGCCGAGTCAAATGCAGACCTGAGTCATATCTCAGGGAATGAAACTCGGCAAGCCATCGAATCGTTTCCATATGTCCCTGAGCTGCCTACATCTGACACTAAAGCTTCAGTGATCGCTTTGCAAATAACAGTGTTTCCTAACAAAGGGCTTTCTATTAGCATCGTTTGTCATCATGGAATTCTTGATGGGAAATCTGCTACAACTTTCCTCACGGCATGGGCCTATATATGCAAACACCTAGAATATGATCAACAACGTTCGTTACCTAGTGAGCTAACCCCTTTTTTGGACAGGGGAGTTATCAAGGATGCATATGGACTTGAAATGATCTTCTTGAACCAATGGTTAGCACTGACCAGGTCGGATACAAAGTCCGACTCTCGAAGCTTGAAGTTGGTGTCAAACATGGCAGTGTCACCTGACGTAGTTCGAGCCACATTTCAGTTGACTCGTGAAGACATAGAGATCTTAAGGGAAACAATATCGTCCCAGTTGGAAAAGGTCCATCAAGAAGAGCTAAACTCAACAAAACAAATGGACTACATGTCAACTTTTGTACTTACATGTGCTTATACAGTAGTTTGCATGGTGAAAGCCAGAGGAGGGGATAGTAATAGAAAGATTTACTTTATATTCTCAGCAGATTGTAGGGGCAGATTAGACCCTCCGATTCCACAAAATTATATTGGTAACTGTATTAGCAGCCAACACATTGTTATCAAGGCAGGAGTTTCCATGGAGGAATGTGGGGTTGCAATGATAGCAGAGAGGATTAGTGGCATGATAAAAGGGCTAGAGAAGGGACTTTTTGAAGGAGCTAAGGAGAGACTACTTGAACTGGCTTCTATAGAACCGGGTGCAGAAATCATTGGGGTTACTGGATCCACCCGATTTGAGGATTACAGCTGGGATTTTGGATGGGGAAGACCCACCAAAGTGGAGTTTACAGGAAATGCTAGGGGAGGAGTAATTTCTTTGGCAAGGAGTAGAGAGGGAACTGGTGGTGTTGAGATTGGTTTGGCTTTGAAGAGGCATAAGATGGAAAATTTTGTTTCGTTCTTTGTTAACAACCTAAAGAATTTTAGGCAAATCTCAAAATAGTTCTTCAAATTATAATTCAATTCTCAATAAAGCTTCAAAGATTTTCTTTTTAATTGGGCCTCTACAGATTCAGTAAGTCAAAATTGAGTCCCCTCATTGATATCAATTACCATAAAGTAATCTGTTGCAAAAGTTTGATTGTGTATTTTCTTATGATTATATTTTTCAAAAAACTAAGGGAGTAGGGTTAGGAGAGGGCTCCCCTCAAAACAAAACCCAATGTCAACCCTTACCCACGAGTATAATAAAAAGTGGATTTCTGAAGTCTTTATTGTGCAAATGAATTTAATGTAACTTGTTTGTGTAAAGTTACTACAACCTTAAAGCATTTTAGTCGAATGATGCTATAAAGTTTTACACTCATAATCATAATTCAGGCTCTGGTTTCCTTACCAACAGACACATGCCTTGATGATTAGCTTACAAGAATCCAGTGGCCATATCTGGCCATGTTCCAGCATCTATAGCAAGATAGGTCTACTCTATAGCTCTTCATAATGCTTTCTTAGAACCTCATAGCAACTCACGTAGAAAATATTTTTTTTAGATAAATATTTTCATATATCCACATATGATGACATGGTTAAATGTCCTGTAACCCCTCCCATGTTAAAAAAATAAAACATGATTTTTTTTTGTTTTTTAATAATATAGAAGTATGATTACTATTCAAAATATTATTTTGTTTAATTTAATATAAATAACAATGTATAATCAATGCTATAATTTTTCTTTTCAAATTATAAAGTAACTAAACAAACAAGTGTTTGGTATTATGATAGCTGTTGTCGTTGTGGTTTGAAAAACGTTTTTTTTTATAAAAGTACTTTTAGTTGAGGTTGGTTTGGAAAAATATATGTTTGGTTAAAAGGTTTCACTAATAGTGTTCGAATATGTATAATATAAGCTCAACATGAACTTCAATGTTTATATCCAAAAAAGTTTGTTATTAGCATGTCTTATCTTTTTATCTTACTAATTCTTACTACATTGATTGTTAAATGATTAATCTAGATTTGTGTTGTACAGCCCTTGGTACAACAAATACTTGGCACTTTCATAGCCTACTGTATGGTATAACCGACATCTGTGCTATGAAAGGAACTTGATTTGTTGTTAACATAAGTTAACATCATGAATTCTTGACAATATTTAAAAGTATGGTGTTACTAAAATAAGATAATTAATATGATCATGTTAAAAATTTATAATGAACTATTAAGGATAAATCATCTGATTGGAACCTCCTTTGTGTGTGGTTTCCAGTTGATTAATAAAAAGAGTTTATACTATACTTATTTCTAATACTATTAGTAAATCCTCTAACCTTGACAATTGCTTTTATCTTTGATTAATACTCACATCAATATCACATCTCAAAAGTTCTCTTCAACTCCTTTTTCATTTGTTGTTTATAATTTTATATAGTTCACCTCCCTGTGGTTCGACCCTGGTCTTGCCGAGTTATTTATTACTTCGACACTCCTGCACTTGGGATAAGACATCAATCTTTTGATCGTGTCACATGCCAATGAATCTTCTCATCTCTAACAGCCACTAGTTACACCGCCACCACCTGCATTATAAGCCATCAACAACCACCAGCTACTCTAGCAACCCAAGCTAGCAATGAAAACTCCCTCAAGCTAGATATCCCTGTTTCGACTTCTTCCTTTTTTTTCAAATTGTATTATGTTCTTAAAGGAGCATGCAAAACATCAAATAATTCACATTTTGCTTATGAACATAAGGAATAAAGGTGGACTTTGGTTTCAGCCCAACCTGTGTGGAGGGGTTGGTCTAGCCCACATGTATAAGATAGGGCTTGTTGAGCCATCTGTCAGCCCAACCAAATATGGGTAGGCTGGGCCTGAGCCCAACCCTTGTGAGGGCTTGGGCATCGGGCCCAATAGGCAAAGCCCAATCTAGACCTAAGGGTGTTTTTGGCAAATTATGAGAGGAATTAAAAACCTAGAGATATATAAAAGAAGTAAGAAAGGAGAAATAAAAAGTCAAGAATTGGAAGAAAAGAAGGTGAAGAATAGAGAAAAATTGAAGGTTGACAAATCAAAAGTCTATAACCTTTTATCAAATCATCATAATTGACAACAATAAAAAAAACTTGCAAAACCTTTAAACAACCAACTATTTAGCCAGAGGCTCACTAAAGCTAAATTGAAGCCCAAAATCAAAATAATATCACAACTAATAACAAAACTCAACTAAAAGTTCAAATAATTTGAGTCCAAAAACACAAGTTAAAGCCCAATCTCTTAACCAATGAACAATGATTGGGTTATCCTTCATCATCAATGATCATACGCTTATGTGACGTGTCTAGAATTCAGTGTCCCCACCACCCTTTTCATTCAATTTAGTCCATGATTTGTCAAAATAAAGGTATGAACATTCATTTCAGTTCAATTCTTGTAAGACCCAAACTCAAGGCTAAGTCAGCCCAAACTCAACAAAACTAACCTTAGTATTTAAAGAAAAGGTTGCAAGAGAAATTTATTTTCCTCTCTCTTTTCTTTCCTTTTTGTCATGACCTCCTCTTTAAAAACACAAAGGGTTTTTGGTTTTTAAGCTTTAGTTTAATTCAAGAATTATTGAAGAAACAAGTGTTTCTCTCTTTGTTATTTTTTATTATGCTTTATTTATGGAATGATTAGACAAGATATTAAGGTTTTGTTATGATTTTGATGATTTCATGATCTATGAAATATTAGGGTGTTATTTGGCTTAAAATGAACTAATTTGATTACTGGAATGATGGGTTTTAGAAGAACTCGTCTGTTTTTTGGTTCTACAGATTGAGGACTAAGAGGTCAGGATTATAGAAATCCTGACCAACCAGTCGACCAGTTTACTTGTTGTTGTCGGTCAACCAATTAGTCTAACTCGACTAACCATTTGGTTTGTGTAGTGATCAACTTATTGGTCAATCCGATCAACCAGTTGACCTTGTAGAGGTGGTTAATCGGTTGGGTGAATTACTTCGGTTTTATAATTACAATTTGGTCTCTAAGTTTATACTTTTAATCTTTTATGTTATTTTGCTTTGAGTTGTTTTTTAGTGTTTTATGTATCCGTTATAGGTTCTGTATCTGTTTGCCTTTTGGTTTTGCTTTTTTGAGTGGAATAATATTTAATATGCCTATAATATAAATAATTATGTTTGTTGATTATATGATGAGTACAACTAGTTAATTTCTTGAATATTTATATGTGTTACTTTATTTTTCGAGTACTCATCTATTCTTGACTTTACACTCACATTCTGTTGAATTAAATTTTATTTGATATGACATTTGTTTACTTTGATAATTATGTGAATATCTATTATGTCTTGATATAGGACTTTTCAAAAACTTCATGCTAACGAAGAGTAGTTAGTCTATGTGCACATAGTATTTTGTATATCTAGCTGGTGAGAGAGGCACCAACCTGTGACAATTCATCCTCCCACAGCGGTAACCTTTGGGTTTTAATTGAGTTTGGGTTTTGACAATGTAATAAATATTATGGATTATTTGTTTTGCTTTATCCGATGATGAGAATTTTTGAAGAGTTATTTGATTTTATTGGTTTTGAAGAATATAATATTATGAAAAATATTAAAACGCTTCAAAATCATTATATAATTTATTTTGATATGTAAGTTTTGAGACTTAATGTAGGTGGGGTATCCTTACAACACCAGTCTTGTGTTGCCAATCATATACTCAGGATTCGGGTCGTGATAATTTTGATCCCAAAACAACCCAATTTAAAAGAAATAAAATGAAAAAAACTTGAGCAAAAAAAGAAGTATTATTACAATTCACAATATTATTGTGTCTTTAGCTCCGTCGAAAGCCCAAGAACTTTGAGTTTATTCATAATATTTTTTTATCCATTATATGAGCACAAGTATCATTATTAATTAACAATTTGTTTGCTTACTTTCTAACCCAAGCACTTATAAAACCTATAGAAGATATAATTAATAATTTGCATTCAATAATTATCACCTTCGTAAAAAACAATTAAACAAATGAGATAATTTTAGGCTATTTATATTGTTTTTTTTCTAAATAAAAGAAATCATATGACATCTCTGTTATTAAATTACGTAAAAAAAATTCTCATAAAACTCATTTTTATCTTCTTGTTTTTATTGCTACTATGTTATATTAGTTCTTTAAATGTTATAAATTTTGAGTTATTTGTTAAAAATAAATAAATTTGAATATTTATCAAATAAACATGCTTGTTTTTAAATATGAATGATTGTGGATGAAGTTTGATGTTTTGATTATATTAGTATGTTTGGTTCTTAAAGTGTATAAAAGAAATTTAAGGGATCATGGGGTTTATCAGTTCGTTCTTAATGCTTCAATTATGTATACATAAACATTTATATAAAATTTTAGAATTTTCAGTTGTTGGTTGTCTTATGAGAAAATGAAATATAGTAAAAAAATAACAAAATGGTTATCCAAAGACTTCAATGTTATCGTGCATCATAAAAACACTTATTATTGCATACAACTTATACTAGTACAATTCAAGGTAGAACATAAAGGGTTGAAGCAACAGGTGCCAAGGCTATAATAGCAGCACAAGGGTTCCAAATTCGGTCACCCTTAGCTATAACAAAAGTTACCTTTTTCCTTTGGCACTTTTGAAAAGAATAGTTTTATGAAATCATCATGGCAAGCTTTCCGATTGTTATATGCTTTTAGCAACAATATTCTGATGGAGTATTGTTGGTGTATATAATATTAGAGATTTCTATTGCACAATGTTTTGTCACCTTTGTGTGGCACTCTTCCAAATGTTGAGAAAGCTCTGGATTTTCTTCATTAGTATGAATCGCAAAACCTGGTGTAATGATAAGTATACCGATAAAAAGAAACATTGTTGAGGAGATGTTTTTGCCAAAACTTCCCATGTTTGTTACAGCAATATATTCTTGTACTTGGATAAAAATTTGATGGATGCAATATATGTAACTAACTAACTAACAATTCCAAATTAATTAAATCCTGCATATGCATTATTATTTAGCACATGTTTTTATTAGCTAATATTAATGCTAATGTTGTTACTTGTATCCACTATTAAACCTTCAAGTTACAAATGTCTCTCATCTAAGCTAACTTATTGATCATGTCATTTGATTCTTTTGCGTGTAACAATAAATTTTTTTTTAGGATTATTCTCAAGAATCAATAGTGAAATTTAGAAATTGGATCGCTAACTCTTTTTTTTCACTTTTTTTCTTTTGATTTTTTTTTGTTTTTTGATTTTTCTTTTTATAAATAAATATAAAAGAAAAATACAAAAATATAATTAAATAAAAAGGTTTTAAACTCTCCCAATTAATTTCATTCTTTTTTACCCCTCACAACATTGAGGCTGATAGGAGAGATGATGTGAGAGAATTCATTATGGTGGAGAAAATAGCGTTAAGGTCTCCTTTAACAAAACAAAACAAAAAAAAAAAAACATTAAGAAAGATAGAAATAAGAAGAAGAAGAAGAGATTGAGATTGAGATTCAGAAGAATTAAATCGAACAAGAGAAGATGCAATTCTGCATCAACTATAATTTCATCCTCCTATCACTTTTTCAACACAATTGTAATATATATTAGTTTAACTATTCATTTAACAAACTAACTAACAATTCCAACTAACTACACAGCTACTTCACTAAATTTTGTAACTAACAACTAACTTAATCCTACATAGGTATTATTATTTAGCACATGTTTTTATTAGCTAATATTAATGCTAATGTTGTTACTTGTATTCAACCGATAAACCTTCAAACTATAAATGTCTCTCCTCTAAGTTAACTTATTGATCATGCCATGTTGATTCTTCTACGTGTAACAATACCTTTCCTTTTAAGATTATCATTAAGAATCACTAGTGAAATTTAGAAATTAGATGGCTAGCTCTTCAAAATTTTCCCATGTGGAATCCTCTTTATAAAGATCACATCAATGGATTAAGCCCATTGTAAAGTTTATGTTACCTTTTTTTCATAACCATATTGTTAAAAATAGCTATTGGACTAACCATAACTCTTTCAAACTCATCATATTGTCTTCTTTCACATTCAGGAATTCTTTCCTGACCTCTTTCACTTCTTCTATAATATGTATTTTTTCCATGGTATATTGATGCCTAGGTGCACACTTCTCCAACATTCCTCCAACCTCTTTCTCTACTCATCAAATGTTTTAGGGTTTTGCCTTGGGCTAGAAGGCAATTCTTTTTTAGAATGGTTAAAAGTCTTTGGTGGTGGTTGACCTGGTTGTCAATCCATGCTATATGAGTGAGCAGTTATTATATTGAACAAGCTTTTGTTTACTATCGCATTATTTTATTCCTCCTGCCACTTGACTTGTTCAAATATTTGCATTAATGTTGTTAGCCTACAGATTTTGAGCATTGCCTTGATATTTTCACTAAATCCACTGATAAAACTAGAAACATATTAGGACTCAGGTAGTGAAGGGTTTAAGGCATTCATTAAGGACTTAATCTCCTCAAACCTATAAACATATTCTTCCTCACCCCTATCTTATTTAGCACATGTGATTATTAGCTAATACTAATGTGTTGTTGGTACATGTAATCCATTATTCAGCCCAAACATTTTGGATTCCTTGCAATTTAACCCCTCACCCTCTTCAATTAGACCTTCGAATTTCAGCGCTTTTTACAAAGTTGTTCTTTCTTTTGGATCTCTTCAATGTGATCCTCAATTGAATTTCATACTTTAAATTTCTTTCAATTAAGCCCCTGATGGAACCAAATTTGCCTTTCAAAACTTTAATTGTGTCCCTAATCTTCCAATCTTTGCGAATTGATCTGAATTAGGGATCCAAACTTTATTTTTCTTCAATTGAGTCCATGATTGAATCCACGAAACCCATTAGAAGTATAATTAAGTGCATATAATTAATTAATTCTTCCAAATTTTGCCCAATTGACTTTCAAACTTAATTTTTACTTCAATTAAGTCCTTAATTAAGTCAATTAAACCTATTGGAAATTTAATTAAGTCCCTGAACTTAATGAATTCTTTCGATTACGGTCAAGTCTGGATTTCAACCTCAACTTTCTTTTCGTTAAGTCTTTCTTCAGTTTGTCTTGTCAAAATATCGCAATGTGACTATTCTTCTGGCTTTCTGACCTGTTGTAGCTTAAAGACTTATCTCCCCATTTCCCAAAAATATTCTTGGATTTTTAATTTCTGATTTTTTTAGATTTTTTAATAAGAAAAATGTATTTTTTTTATAAAACATTTTTGGGAGATCCGAAACTGGGTTATGACATCAACCATCAACCGAGTGTTAGAATTTTTCCTCGACGCCGCAAGAACCCTATATAAACTCAACTGAAACAGACCGTAAAGTTTGATCCTAAAACAACCCAATTTAAAAGGAATAACATGAAAATAAAACTTGAGCAAAAAAAATATTATTACAATCCACAATATTATGGTGTCTTCAGCTCAACCAATTAGGATGTCTTATGAGAAAATGAAAATAAAACATCATATTTAAATACATAAAAATTTATATCAAATCCTACCAGTGCTCAACCCATTAGGTTGTTTTATGAGAAAATGAAATATAGTAAGGAAAAGAAGTGAAAAATGGTGGTTATCCAAAGACTTAAATGTTATCGTGCATCATGTGCATCATAAAGACACTTATTATTGCAAACAATTTAAACTAGTACAATTCAAGGTAGAAGAGAATGGGCTTAAGCAACAGGTGCCAAAGCTATTATAGCAGCACAATGGTTCCAAATTTGGTCACCCTTGGCTGCAACAAAAGTTACTTTCTCCTTTGGCACTTTCGAAATGAATAGTTTTATGAAATCATCATGGCAAGCTTTCCCGGTTGTTATATGCTTTTGGCAACAATATTCTGATGGGGTATTGTTGGTGTATATACTATTAGAGATTTCTATTGCACAACGTTTTGTCACCTTTTTGTGGCACTCTTCCAAATGTTGAGAAAGCTCTGGATTTTCTTCATTGGTACGCATCGCAAACCCTGGTGTAATGATAAGTATACCGATAAAAAGAAACAGTGTCGAGGAGATGTTTTTGCCAAAACTTCCCATGTTTGTTACAGCAATATATTCTTGTACTTGGATAAAAATTTGATGGATGCAAATAAAATAACATCATTCAAGTCTAATTTATAGGTACGAAAATACTTCAAAACATTTAATTGATTTGATAGCATTGATTAATATTTGTATGTTAAGAGTTGATGAAATCCGTTTCAGAAAGTTAGTTCTTGTTAAAAGGGAGTGTTCAAGTGGTTTTGATAGCAACGTATTCAAGCATAATTAAGTAATTATGAGTTACATTTACATGAAGACTGATTATACGAAAAAGATTGATACATTTAGAAAATTGCTCAATAAGATCATTGTTTTGGTATAATAGCATAATCCAATTAAATGGTTTACAAATATAGATAACACACAAACTCTAGTTACGTTAATATTATGATGTAACTCTTGTTCTTTAATGTGAACTTAACCTATGCATTTATCTTACCTTAATTGTAACTCGTACCAGTAATAAAACGCTACAGCACAATACAAGAGATTGTGAACAAGTTTTGGAGTTCTCAACTTATCGCGTTTAGCTTCTATATATTTCATGGCTCCACAAAGGTTATGTGAAAATACTGGAGTTCTGCCAAGTTGCCCCAGGCTGCAACTCGCCCGACTTAGTATGTCTACATATGGTATAAATGAAGTTCAATCCTAAAAAACACCATCAATTTCGATCCTAAAACAACCCGATTTAAAAGGAGAAAATGAAGATAAAACCTAGAGGGAAAAAAAAAAAAAAACAGAGCATTACTACAATGCATAGTATTATTGTGTCTTGAGCTCCAATGAAAGCTCGATAATTTTAAGGTTCTTCGTGAGACAATGAATAGTGGAATTATAGTCATGTTCAATTGGGCCCCTAAACCACTGGAACTTTGCAATGAAGCCCCCAATCACCCTAATATTTTGGATTCCTTGCAATTTCACCCCTCACCCTCTTCAATTAGACCTTCGAATTTCAGCGCTTTTTACAAAGTTGTTCTTTCTTTTGGATCTCTTCAATGTGATCCTCAATTGAATTTCATACTTTAAATTTCTTTCAATTAAGCCCCTGATGGAACCAAATTTGCCTTTCAAAACTTTAATTGTGTCCCTAATCTTCCAATCTTTGCGAATTGATCTGAATTAGGAATCCAAACTTTATTTTTCTTCAATTGAGTCCATGATTGAATCCACGAAACCCATTAGAAGTATAATTAAGTGCATATAATTAATTAATTCTTCCAAATTTTGCCCAATTGACTTTCAAACTTAATTTTTACTTCAATTAAGTCCTTAATTAAGTCAATTAAACCTATTGGAAATTTAATTAAGTCCCTGAACTTAATGAATTCTTTCGATTACGGTCAAGTCTGGATTTCAACCTCAACTTTCTTTTCGTTAAGTCTTTCTTCAGTTTGTCTTGTCAAAATATCGCAATGTGACTATTCTTCTGGCTTTCTGACCTGTTGTAGCTTAAAGACTTATCTCCCCATTTCCCAAAAATATTCTTGGATTTTTAATTTCTGATTTTTTTAGATTTTTTAATAAGAAAAATGTATTTTTTTTATAAAACATTTTTGGGAGATCCGAAACTGGGTTATGACATCAACCATCAACCGAGTGTTAGAATTTTTCCTCGACGCCGCAAGAACCCTATATAAACTCAACTGAAACAGACCGTAAAGTTTGATCCTAAAACAACCCAATTTAAAAGGAATAACATGAAAATAAAACTTGAGCAAAAAAAATATTATTACAATCCACAATATTATGGTGTCTTCAGCTCAACCAATTAGGATGTCTTATGAGAAAATGAAAATAAAACATCATATTTAAATACATAAAAATTTATATCAAATCCTACCAGTGCTCAACCCATTAGGTTGTTTTATGAGAAAATGAAATATAGTAAGGAAAAGAAGTGAAAAATGGTGGTTATCCAAAGACTTAAATGTTATCGTGCATCATGTGCATCATAAAGACACTTATTATTGCAAACAATTTAAACTAGTACAATTCAAGGTAGAAGAGAATGGGCTTAAGCAACAGGTGCCAAAGCTATTATAGCAGCACAATGGTTCCAAATTTGGTCACCCTTGGCTGCAACAAAAGTTACTTTCTCCTTTGGCACTTTCGAAATGAATAGTTTTATGAAATCATCATGGCAAGCTTTCCCGGTTGTTATATGCTTTTGGCAACAATATTCTGATGGGGTATTGTTGGTGTATATACTATTAGAGATTTCTATTGCACAACGTTTTGTCACCTTTTTGTGGCACTCTTCCAAATGTTGAGAAAGCTCTGGATTTTCTTCATTGGTACGCATCGCAAACCCTGGTGTAATGATAAGTATACCGATAAAAAGAAACAGTGTCGAGGAGATGTTTTTGCCAAAACTTCCCATGTTTGTTACAGCAATATATTCTTGTACTTGGATAAAAATTTGATGGATGCAAATAAAATAACATCATTCAAGTCTAATTTATAGGTACGAAAATACTTCAAAACATTTAATTGATTTGATAGCATTGATTAATATTTGTATGTTAAGAGTTGATGAAATCCGTTTCAGAAAGTTAGTTCTTGTTAAAAGGGAGTGTTCAAGTGGTTTTGATAGCAACGTATTCAAGCATAATTAAGTAATTATGAGTTACATTTACATGAAGACTGATTATACGAAAAAGATTGATACATTTAGAAAATTGCTCAATAAGATCATTGTTTTGGTATAATAGCATAATCCAATTAAATGGTTTACAAATATAGATAACACACAAACTCTAGTTACGTTAATATTATGATGTAACTCTTGTTCTTTAATGTGAACTTAACCTATGCATTTATCTTACCTTAATTGTAACTCGTACCAGTAATAAAACGCTACAGCACAATACAGGAGATTGTGAACAAGTTTTGGAGTTCTCAACTTATCGCGTTTAGCTTCTATATATTTCATGGCTCCACAAAGGTTATGTGAAAATACTGGAGTTCTGCCAAGTTGCCCCAGGCTGCAACTCACCCGACTTAGTATGTCTACATATGGTATAAATGAAGTTCAATCCTAAAAAACACCATCAATTTCGATCCTAACACAACCCGATTTAAAAGGAGAAAATGAAGATAAAACTTAAAGGGAAAAAAAAAAAAAAACAGAGCATTGCTACAATCCATAGTATTATTGTGTCTTGAGCTCCAATGAAAGCTCAATAATTTTAAGGTTCTTCGTGAGACAATGAATAGTGGAATTATAGTCATGTTCAATTGGGCCCCTAAACCACTGGAACTTTGCAATGAAGCCCCCAAGCACCCTAATATTTTGGATTCCTTGCAATTTCACCCCTCACCCTCTTCAATTAGACCTTCGAATTTCAGCGCTTTTTACAAAGTTGTTCTTTCTTTTGGATCTCTTCAATGTGATCCTCAATTGAATTTCATACTTTAAATTTCTTTCAATTAAGCCCCTGATGGAACCAAATTTGCCTTTCAAAACTTTAATTGTGTCCCTAATCTTCCAATCTTTGCGAATTGATCTGAATTAGGAATCCAAACTTTATTTTTCTTCAATTGAGTCCATGATTGAATCCACGAAACCCATTAGAAGTATAATTAAGTGCATATAATTAATTAATTCTTCCAAATTTTGCCCAATTGACTTTCAAACTTAATTTTTACTTCAATTAAGTCCTTAATTAAGTCAATTAAACCTATTGGAAATTTAATTAAGTCCCTGAACTTAATGAATTCTTTCGATTACGGTCAAGTCTGGATTTCAACCTCAACTTTCTTTTCGTTAAGTCTTTCTTCAGTTTGTCTTGTCAAAATATCGCAATGTGACTATTCTTCTGGCTTTCTGACCTGTTGTAGCTTAAAGACTTATCTCCCCATTTCCCAAAAATATTCTTGGATTTTTAATTTCTGATTTTTTTAGATTTTTTAATAAGAAAAATGTATTTTTTTTATAAAACATTTTTGGGAGATCCGAAACTGGGTTATGACATCAACCATCAACCGAGTGTTAGAATTTTTCCTCGACGCCGCAAGAACCCTATATAAACTCAACTGAAACAGACCGTAAAGTTTGATCCTAAAACAACCCAATTTAAAAGGAATAACATGAAAATAAAACTTGAGCAAAAAAAATATTATTACAATCCACAATATTATGGTGTCTTCAGCTCAACCAATTAGGATGTCTTATGAGAAAATGAAAATAAAACATCATATTTAAATACATAAAAATTTATATCAAATCCTACCAGTGCTCAACCCATTAGGTTGTTTTATGAGAAAATGAAATATAGTAAGGAAAAGAAGTGAAAAATGGTGGTTATCCAAAGACTTAAATGTTATCGTGCATCATGTGCATCATAAAGACACTTATTATTGCAAACAATTTAAACTAGTACAATTCAAGGTAGAAGAGAATGGGCTTAAGCAACAGGTGCCAAAGCTATTATAGCAGCACAATGGTTCCAAATTTGGTCACCCTTGGCTGCAACAAAAGTTACTTTCTCCTTTGGCACTTTCGAAATGAATAGTTTTATGAAATCATCATGGCAAGCTTTCCCGGTTGTTATATGCTTTTGGCAACAATATTCTGATGGGGTATTGTTGGTGTATATACTATTAGAGATTTCTATTGCACAACGCTTTTGTCACCTTTTTGTGGCACTCTTCCAAATGTTGAGAAAGCTCTGGATTTTCTTCATTGGTACGCATCGCAAACCCTGGTGTAATGATAAGTATACCGATAAAAAGAAACAGTGTCGAGGAGATGTTTTTGCCAAAACTTCCCATGTTTGTTACAGCAATATATTCTTGTACTTGGATAAAAATTTGATGGATGCAAATAAAATAACATCATTCAAGTCTAATTTATAGGTACGAAAATACTTCAAAACATTTAATTGATTTGATAGCATTGATTAATATTTGTATGTTAAGAGTTGATGAAATCCGTTTCAGAAAGTTAGTTCTTGTTAAAAGGGAGTGTTCAAGTGGTTTTGATAGCAACGTATTCAAGCATAATTAAGTAATTATGAGTTACATTTACATGAAGACTGATTATACGAAAAAGATTGATACATTTAGAAAATTGCTCAATAAGATCATTGTTTTGGTATAATAGCATAATCCAATTAAATGGTTTACAAATATAGATAACACACAAACTCTAGTTACGTTAATATTATGATGTAACTCTTGTTCTTTAATGTGAACTTAACCTATGCATTTATCTTACCTTAATTGTAACTCGTACCAGTAATAAAACGCTACAGCACAATACAAGAGATTGTGAACAAGTTTTGGAGTTCTCAACTTATCGCGTTTAGCTTCTATATATTTCATGGCTCCACAAAGGTTATGTGAAAATACTGGAGTTCTGCCAAGTTGCCCCAGGCTGCAACTCACCCGACTTAGTATGTCTACATATGGTATAAATGAAGTTCAATCCTAAAAAACACCATCAATTTCGATCCTAAAACAACCCGATTTAAAAGGAGAAAATGAAGATAAAACTTAAAGGAAAAAAAAAAAAAAAACAGAGCATTACTACAATCCATAGTATTATTGTGTCTTGAGCTCCAATGAAAGCTCAATAATTTTAAGGTTCTTCGTGAGACAATGAATAGTGGAATTATAGTCATGTTCAATTGGGCCCCTAAACCACTGGAACTTTGCAATGAAGCCCCCAATCACCCTAATATTTTGGATTCCTTGCAATTTCACCCCTCACCCTCTTCAATTAGACCTTCGAATTTCAGCGCTTTTTACAAAGTTGTTCTTTCTTTTGGATCTCTTCAATGTGATCCTCAATTGAATTTCATACTTTAAATTTCTTTCAATTAAGCCCCTGATGGAACCAAATTTGCCTTTCAAAACTTTAATTGTGTCCCTAATCTTCCAATCTTTGCGAATTGATCTGAATTAGGAATCCAAACTTTATTTTTCTTCAATTGAGTCCATGATTGAATCCACGAAACCCATTAGAAGTATAATTAAGTGCATATAATTAATTAATTCTTCCAAATTTTGCCCAATTGACTTTCAAACTTAATTTTTACTTCAATTAAGTCCTTAATTAAGTCAATTAAACCTATTGGAAATTTAATTAAGTCCCTGAACTTAATGAATTCTTTCGATTACGGTCAAGTCTGGATTTCAACCTCAACTTTCTTTTCGCTAAGTCTTTCTTCAGTTTGTCTTGTCAAAATATCGCAATGTGACTATTCTTCTGGCTTTCTGACCTGTTGTAGCTTAAAGACTTATCTCCCCATTTCCCAAAAATATTCTTGGATTTTTAATTTCTGATTTTTTTAGATTTTTTAATAAGAAAAATGTATTTTTTTTATAAAACATTTTTGGGAGATCCGAAACTGGGTTATGACATCAACCATCAACCGAGTGTTAGAAGTTTTCCTCGACGCCGCAAGAACCCTATATAAACTCAACTGAAACAGACCGTAAAGTTTGATCCTAAAACAACCCAATTTAAAAGGAATAACATGAAAATAAAACTTGAGCAAAAAAAATATTATTACAATCCACAATATTATGGTGTCTTCAGCTCAACCAATTAGGATGTCTTATGAGAAAATGAAAATAAAACATCATATTTAAATACATAAAAATTTATATCAAATCCTACCAGTGCTCAACCCATTAGGTTGTTTTATGAGAGAATGAAATATAGTAAGGAAAAGAAGTGAAAAATGGTGGTTATCCAAAGACTTAAATGTTATCGTGCATCATGTGCATCATAAAGACACTTATTATTGCAAACAATTTAAACTAGTACAATTCAAGGTAGAAGAGAATGGGCTTAAGCAACAGGTGCCAAAGCTATTATAGCAGCACAATGGTTCCAAATTTGGTCACCCTTGGCTGCAACAAAAGTTACTTTCTCCTTTGGCACTTTCGAAATGAATAGTTTTATGAAATCATCATGGCAAGCTTTCCCGGTTGTTATATGCTTTTGGCAACAATATTCTGATGGGGTATTGTTGGTGTATATACTATTAGAGATTTCTATTGCACAACGTTTTGTCACCTTTTTGTGGCACTCTTCCAAATGTTGAGAAAGCTCTGGATTTTCTTCATTGGTACGCATCGCAAACCCTGGTGTAATGATAAGTATACCGATAAAAAGAAACAGTGTCGAGGAGATGTTTTTGCCAAAACTTCCCATGTTTGTTACAGCAATATATTCTTGTACTTGGATAAAAATTTGATGGATGCAAATAAAATAACATCATTCAAGTCTAATTTATAGGTACGAAAATACTTCAAAACATTTAATTGATTTGATAGCATTGATTAATATTTGTATGTTAAGAGTTGATGAAATCCGTTTCAGAAAGTTAGTTCTTGTTAAAAGGGAGTGTTCAAGTGGTTTTGATAGCAACGTATTCAAGCATAATTAAGTAATTATGAGTTACATTTACATGAAGACTGATTATACGAAAAAGATTGATACATTTAGAAAATTGCTCAATAAGATCATTGTTTTGGTATAATAGCATAATCCAATTAAATGGTTTACAAATATAGATAACACACAAACTCTAGTTACGTTAATATTATGATGTAACTCTTGTTCTTTAATGTGAACTTAACCTATGCATTTATCTTACCTTAATTGTAACTCGTACCAGTAATAAAACGCTACAGCACAATACAAGAGATTGTGAACAAGTTTTGGAGTTCTCAACTTATCGAGTTTAGCTTCTATATATTTCATGGCTCCACAAAGGTTATGTGAAAATACTGGAGTTCTGCCAAGTTGCCCCAGGCTGCAACTCACCCGACTTAGTATGTCTACATATGGTATAAATGAAGTTCAATCCTAAAAAACACCATCAATTTCGATCCTAAAACAACCCGATTTAAAAGGAGAAAATGAAGATAAAACTTAAAGGGAAAAAAAAAAAAAAACAGAGCATTACTACAATCCATAATATTATTGTGTCTTGAGCTCCAATGAAAGCTCAATAATTTTAAGGTTCTTCGTGAGACAATGAATAGTGGAATTATAGTCATGTTCAATTGGGCCCCTAAACCACTGGAACTTTGCAATGAAGCCCCCAATCACCCTAATATTTTGGATTCCTTGCAATTTCACCCCTCACCCTCTTCAATTAGACCTTCGAATTTCAGCGCTTTTTACAAAGTTGTTCTTTCTTTTGGATCTCTTCAATGTGATCCTCAATTGAATTTCATACTTTAAATTTCTTTCAATTAAGCCCCTGATGGAACCAAATTTGCCTTTCAAAACTTTAATTGTGTCCCTAATCTTCCAATCTTTGCGAATTGATCTGAATTAAGAATCCAAACTTTATTTTTCTTCAATTGAGTCCATGATTGAATCCACGAAACCCATTAGAAGTATAATTAAGTGCATATAATTAATTAATTCTTCCAAATTTTGCCCAATTGACTTTCAAACTTAATTTTTACTTCAATTAAGTCAATTAAACCTATTGGAAATTTAATTAAGTCCCTGAACTTAATGAATTCTTTCGATTACGGTCAAGTCTGGATTTCAACCTCAACTTTCTTTTCGCTAAGTCTTTCTTCAGTTTGTCTTGTCAAAATATCGCAATGTGACTATTCTTCTGGCTTTCTGACCTGTTGTAGCTTAAAGACTTATCTCCCCATTTCCCAAAAATATTCTTGGATTTTTAATTTCTGATTTTTTTAGATTTTTTAATAAGAAAAATGTATTTTTTTATAAAACAAGTTAGTTCTTGTTAAAAGGGAGTGTTCAAGTGGTTTTGATAACAACATATTCAAGCATAATTAAGTAATTATGAGTTACATTTACATGAAGACTGATTATACGAAAAAGATTGATAAATTTAGAAAATTGCTCAATAAGATCATTGTTTTGGTATAATAGCATAATCCAATTAAATGGTTTACAAATATAGATAACATACAAACTCTAGTTACGTTAATATTATGATGTAACTCTTGTTCTTTAATGTGAACTTAACCTATGCATTTATCTTACCTTAATTGTAACTCGTACCAGTAATAAAACGCTACAGCACAATATAAGAGTTTGTGAACAAGTTTTGGAGTTCTCAACTTTTCGTGTCTAGCTTCTATATATTTAATGGCTCCCCAAGGTTATGTGAAAATACTATAGCTTTACCAAGTTGTCCTAGCCTGCAACTCACCCGACTCAGTCAACGACTTCTCTCTTCCTCTCACCTTCCTAGACATTGCTTGGTTCAAATTTCCTCCAGCTCAGCAAATTACATTTTAGAGAAGGGACAACCTTCTTCAATTTAATAATCCTCCCCGGGCTCAAAAAATCAGTCACCGACTTCTCTCTCCCGCTCACCTTCCAAGACATTGCTTGGTTCAAATTTCCTCCAGCTCAGCAAATTATATTTTAGAGGAGGGACAACCTTCTTCAATTTAGTAATCCTCCCCGGGCTCAAAAAATCACTCTCCTCAATTTAGAGATGGGACTTTTTGAAGGAGCAAAGGTGAGAGACTACGTGGATTGGCTTCTATAGAACTAGGTGCAGAAATCATTGGGGTTACTGGATCCACCCGATGTAACTTGTTTGTGTAAAGTTACTACAACCTTAAAGCATGTAGTAGAATGATGCTATAAAGTTTTGCACTCTTAATCATAATCAGGCTCTGGTTTCCTTACCAACAGACCCATGCCTTGATGGTTAGATTACAAGAATCTAGTGGCCATATCTGGCCGTGTTCCAGCATCTGTGGCAAGTTAGGTTTATCATCCAATAGCAGGTGCTACTCTATAGGTCTTCATAATGCTTTCTTAGAACCTCAGAGTAACTCATGTAGAAAATATTTCCAACTAAGTTTGTCTCTAGAATTTGAGATTTATAAGAACCCTAGTTTGTAAGTAATCTTAAATTGTTCTTGGAGGCTTCCATGAGGGAGAAAATTGATTGCAACCCTAAAAGTGAGGTAACTGGCCTTGATAAGTAATTATCTAGAGCTTAAGCTAAAATTCTAAATATGCAGAACAGTGGTTATGCCAGCCCATTGCTCCAAACAGAATGTCCAGAATTCCTAATTCACTTCAGATGCTGTTCACTAACCATCACTCTCAGCACCATCATATTGCTTATGCCATCATCAGCCTAAGCATTCTAACTTGCATTGCCATCTTCCCAAAAGCATCTTTTATAGTTCTCAATTAAAGAATAGTACCTTGCATATAGACCGACAATTTCCAGATCAACAATCTACTTACAGATTTCAATTTAAATGTCCAACAAACAGATAGAACAATGCCAAGTGACCTCCAAAGTCCACAAACCAATGTCTATCGCACAATTCTTATCTTTGGAGCAGTTAAGTTAAAACAAACAAGAAGAAAATTATTGGAGTAATAAAAAGTTGCACAAAATATAGCATGCACACAAGATGTTTACGACGGTCATAAGGATAGAGGAATCAAGATGTAACAAAACTAAATGAGAAAACTGCACATGATGGCATGATAGATGAATTACTAAGGTTGGCCTTTATGCTATTTAGTTAAGCATGATATAGTGAGACTCGCCAAGTTTAGTCAAAAGGTTCTTGCATGAATCATATAGCAAGCATAACAAGTTTAGTCAAAAGGTTCTTGAATGAATCATATAACAAATTTTAGCTTAGTCCAAGAAACGATGAGATTTTCGCTTCCATGGCCCCCCTTAAAAAGCATTGTTTAACATACTTCAGATGAAGAATTTTGCACTGCCAACTAGAAATTCATCCTAGATCTGTTCCCAAGTATATATGCATATTAATTAAATCTCTGTCTACAAACACCTCCCTTCCTGCAACTAAATTGGGGGTATTACTCTAGAAAATTTGATTGCCTTGTTTTCAACAAAGTTTGTTATCAAATGTCAAAGTTTAACATATTTCAATAAGTTCAGATGTAAACACAGACGTTTTTAGACAAAGAACTAAGATAAGAGGAATTACAGTTAATAGAGAAGTTACGTAACATGTCAAAATACTCATAGCACAATATGTGAATCGCTCGGAGTTCGTCAAAAATATTTCATTCAAAAGAATCATTTCTGCGTGTACAAAACCATTTTGGTTGAATACAGCACTTTGAAAGTGACAGCTAATGATCGGATCCAAAATTTTGGTAAAAGGAAGTAATCCAGTACGAACACTTACAGCTCATTGCTGTCTACCTGGCCGATGATGGAGCAGGACCGGTATTCGTCTAAAGGCCAAAATTGCATGTCTGAACAAATTCCATATCATTGTCTATATATTACTCCAGAGATTCTTGTATTGGTTCATTGCAATGTCAAGCCAAGGTTTCATGTTTCCATTATAATGAATGACAGCAGCATTGCTGATCTCGTCCACAACGTGTGCAATAAAAGTCAAAGGAAGCTTAACCATTATAATGAATGACAGCAGCTAGCATTGCATCATTGCTGTCTTGCACACGTTGTCTCCAACATCTTATGTCTATCTCTTTCATTCCAACGTGGCTTTTATTGCACACGTTGTCTCCAAGATCATTTTGAGACCAAAAAAAAACCTACCAATGTCTAGAACCTGTCTATAGGTAAATGCTCCTATATATTCTTGTTGCATTGAAGGCCATCCTAACCATAAATATCATGTATTGCAGAATTTTGAGTTGAAACCATGGTTCCATAAAATACATATTTTTTAAAGAATTTAGGTAAGTATCTGAGTTGGCTCCACCGAGGGAAACTATTCAATAATTAATGCTAATGAATTACCACACATTACCATGATGAATCATATTGTGAATGACATGGAGAAATTGTTGTCTATCATAGGATATTTAGATGAGATCCTTTTTGAAAGACAATATAGAAGGATAGACTCTCAGTACAAGCAACAACCATAAAAACACTACTGTATTTTTTAAAGAATAACCATAAAAACACTTTAGATTTGTTACGTGTGGTTGAAATTAAACTGGTGGTTATTGATGATGGTGTTATTAATTCCATTTGGGGTGTATTTCTAAATTATGGTTTGTTATTCATCACGAGGGCTTATCCAATAGTTTATCCAACAGTTTACTCTCTGTCTGGAATTCATCTACTTTTGATGTCCATAATGCTTTTCTGGCTATGAATGGTAGGATAATTCATATTAAATGTAATTTTGTTCAAACTGTGCTTTCAATGACAATTTTATGAAAGAAGATTTATGGAATCCTTTTGAGGTATTGAAAGCCAGCATCTCAAAACCATGATGTCATATGAAAGCATTTTGTGACTGCAAAAATGCTTTGAATTGCCAGAATTACTTTTACTAGGTAAAAAGTTCACCTGATCTAAGGGAAATTGGGCTAGTCGTATTGATATGACTATTTTTTTTATCTATTAATTGGTTGAACAAACTTCTTTTTTCCTCCTTGGGCCTCCTAAATTCACTTCTAATCATAAACCTGTTCATTGAAGGCTTTTGAAGTCTAGGGGTTTAAATTGATGAGGAAATAGAGGAAATGGCTTAATTTGTAAATGCATCCTTAGTTTAATATGGTTGTTTGATTTGAGTGAACAATTGTGATGAACTATTGAAAAATTCTTTATTCTTGTCAAACACTAAAATCCTAATCCAGGAAGGACAATCATTGTGATGCCGCATAAAACTTCATTATATATAAAACTTAGATTTTTTATTTTTTTTCCTTCGGTATCATAATAAACTTAATTATATATGGAAAAAGAAAAAGATACACATGGCCGAACAACACATCGTCTAGGATAAATCCTACAAATTAGGGTTTTTAAATTCAAATTTGGAAAATTTCAATTTAATACCCACTCTTGCAATTTCTTTTAATTTCACTCATAATTGCTTCATGAACTCTTTATTTTATGCAATTTCAGCCTTGCTAAACTCAATTGTCATCACTAAAGTTAAGTGCCTTTTACAATATGGTTCTTGGTTTTTGTTTTGTTCAATTAGACCTCCAATTGACCATCAAACTTTTATTTTTTTTTCAATTTGATCTCTGATTTCACTGATTTTAAAATGTTTTAGATTCAATCAAAATAATTAAAGATACCCTCGAAAAGTTATAGTTGATAGGGATTGTTGAGATTCAGGATTTTAGATCAACTAAGCTAAAAAAAAAATAGTTGTACAGGAGAATAGGTGTGAGAATATGATTCTCTTAGGAGCTAAAGATAAAGACCAAGGTTCTAGTTAAAAGGGGTCTCTAGATTGAGATTTCAGGTTAACCCCACCAAAGGCACATTCATAGTTCTAGTTAAAAAGGATTGTCAGATTAGGATTTCAGGTTAATATAGCTATTTGAGATTTTTATTTTGGTTAAAGAGGATCGCTAGATTAATATGATCTCAGGTTGACCGAGATAGAGATAAAAATTTCGGTTAAGATTAAAGAGAATCACTAGATAGCAGTGATGTCGACATCATCCTCGCAACTGAAAAACCACCCTCTCATTGTCGACCACGATGACCATAGCTTGTTTCAGCCAACAATGTTGTCCCTCACCAACACCTAACCAACACCTATTTCCCCCTTTTCCTTTAGCCATAATCACTGCTAAAACCAGTAACCCACACTTTCAGCCGAAACCTTGTCTTCTCCTCTGTGAGTCGTTTTTAGCTTCACTATCACCACCACCTACAACCTACTGATAAGATATTAGCCCTTCCACCAACAACAGCTCCTCATCTACCGGCCACTGTCAGCCAAGCCAAAAACTGACCCAAAAAACCCTTTTTCTCTCATTAAGCCAGGATCAACCTTGATCGACTATCATAACCAGAAACCATAGCCTCATCCCTTCCTCTTCACTACTAATAGCATTTCAAATTGATGGAGACAAATCGAGAAGAAGTTTGAAACAGAAAAATGAAATAAGTCTAAAAATAAAAAGCAAATCGAACTGTTTAAAATTAAATTAAACTGAAAGATTATTTGTATTTTTGATCATGTGTATAGATAGAAATCTCCAACAAGAATTCAAACAATGTAATGTAGGATACGCTAAAAGTTTGTTGTATTCACGGTAACATAATGACTGTAATTTGTCCTTTTTATTGATATTGAAAATAATTAATCGTTTATATGTGGATTCACACTAGCAATAATGACACTAACACGACCTTTAATTTATATACATTCCTTTATATTATATGTGGATTCGATTGTGTAATATTTAACAGATTTACCATAAAACCCCTTACGTGCCAAAAAAGACTCTACATTACCAAATCTCATGTTTTACCTGCTTTTAATTTGGCTATGACCAAAGAGTATAAAAAACACATTCAATTGGGATGTGGCTGCTGGATTAAGTTGAAAGTAACCGACAAATCTCAAGTACAAGAGGCTTGACTTGACTAATTCAGCAGAATTTAATTACGATGGAGGGTCTTTGTTTTCAAGTTATGTGATCGAATCTAGAGATGGGGCATTGAATTCAAGCTACGATAGCGATTCGTCTACCCTACAGGCCGCTGTCGAAAGTGGTCCTACGGATAATGTTAGAGCTTGAAAGTACGAAGAAATTACGAGGGAGGTCCTACAGTGCCAACGGAGATATCCAAAGTCACCACTTTTGAATCACGCTTTATGCCTAGATTCAGTCTCAACTAGTTGAATGCTCGAAATCGATGACCAATGGAAAATTATACGATGGTTTTTTAACAAACAATATCTCAAGGCACTTTGCTTTGTAAATTAGAGTGTCATTAATTTTAAGATGACAATGCTTAATTAATTAATTAATAAAGTAAATAACTTAATAAAGAAAGAGATAGACATAAGATGTTGGAGACAACGTGTGCAATAAAAGTCAAAGGAAACTTATCCAGACAAGATTGACCTTAAAAGTATCTTTAAAGTATTTATGAGGTACTTTTCTCCACGTCAAAATACACTTCATTCTTCGTCAAATTACCTAAGTTACCTCGCAGCTCATGGTTGCATTATTTAAATTTGAAAGCAAGCTGGTTTTCAGTAGTAAACGAATCAGTTTCCTCCCGCAAAAACAAAACAACAAAAAATTATTTTTTAAAAAATATAATTTTTATTTTAATTTGCATATGATCAATTCTCTCAAAAATAAATTATATTACATATTTTATCATATTAAAAAAACAAAAAATAATCTTATATTTGCATGCATTTTGATTTAATAACTAGTTTATTAATATCATTAGAACTTGGTCTATATTAGAATGGTTAGGTTTTTTATCTGATAAGATAAGAATTTTTTTATTAAAAAAAAAGTTTTCTTTGATCACAAACAGAACATCAGTTAAAAAAATTTGAATATAATTTTTATTGGGGGAACTAATCTATTGTCTTCGTGGAAAAGTTGAAAAGGAAAGATTTTGGGAAACCACCACCAAGTGGATGGGTGAAAAACAAGAGTCTATTGTTATGAGACCCGGCAGAGGGAGCTTGATTTTGTATATATGCACGGTTTATCCATAGCTAGTGGTAATTGGCAAACGAGGAACGCACGCATGTAACGAAATTGTTTAATTTTTATTAGAGTATGTAAGAATATATATATATTTTGATTATTTGAAAGTTCTTGATGGAAACTGATTTGAAACTTCTTAGAAATTATGAAGTTGTGCGTTCTCACCGAGACAACAAAAAAATGGAGAAAAAGATAAGCATTATGAGATAAATTTGTCAAAGTCAAAGAATTAATCCTTAATTTAAACTAATAAAAGAACAAAAGAAGTCAAGAAAATGCTGCTTGTACACGCTGGAAGTGCCCATAAAATGGTCGTTCCATCCATGCCATCTTGCACCAAATCTCTACATCTTCATACATTCTATAGCTCTGTAACTCACCATCTCTCCTATCGAGGAAAAGGAAAAGCACAGAATCTCTGCCTCATTTACAAACTTGCGTTACATTCTTTTGTACCCAAACAAACCTCTGTTTCACACACTAAGCCGAAGCCTTATTTATCTAAGTGCCAGCTTCAATACTTAGACTGCAATGGGAAGCATTGATGACTTCAGCCGTAATTCTTTCCCAGATGATTTTGTATTCGGAACATCCTCATCAGCTTACCAGGTACATACTCTAAACTTTGCTGCCTCTAGTGCAGTAATTAGGAGGGGACAACAGAACTTATTTAAAATAATACTAGTTATGTTAATTAATTTTTCGTTATTATTTATGATATGCAGTATGAAGGTGAAACAAACAAACATGGTAGAGGACCAGCTATATGGGACACTTTCACTGTGGAACATACAGGTACCAATCCTCTCATTAAAATTTGTACTTCCCTCGCCAAAAAGTTGAAGAGAATTATGTTAATGTCCTATGAAAACCACCATTATTAACTTTAAAAATAATATTATTTTCAATGTTTGCAGAGAGAATAAATGATCATAGCAACGGAAATGTAGCTGTTGATTTCTATCATCGCTATAAGGTATGGGAGTTCTTCATCATATTTAGTTGTGGTTAACTATATGATGTATGTAAGTATGATTGTTCTTAAAAAAATTTGATAAATGTTACAGGAGGATGTGCAAGAATGAAAGAAATGGGAATGGATGCTTTCAGATTTCATTTCTTGGTCTAGAGTATTACCACGTAAGTTTTTATATTTTTTGAAATTTGTTCTTAACATAGTAATAGTAATGACACTAGCAGGATGTGACTTTGATATCTGTTGTGAATTTCCATTTGATATATAGCTTTCCATTGGATTTTGTTTTGGAAAATGCAGATGGCAGGTTGAGTGCTGGTGGAGTGAACGAAGAAGGCATCAAATTTTATAACGATCTCATTGATGACCTCCTTAAGAATGGTTATAACCTTTCCCTTCCCTTCAATTAATCATAATATTTTGCCAAAAATTGATGCGAAAGTTCTTATACAACAAAAGCTTTATCTTGTGCGCTCCATCTGATTATATGATGTTTTGTAATATATAGGTTTGCAGCCTTACGTTACTCTCTTTCACTGGGATACTCCACAAGCTTTGGAAGATAAATACGGTGGTTTCTTAAGTCCTAACATTGTGTAAGTAGCGACCTTTCGTTAATTATGCTTCAAATATCCAAACTTGTTGTAGCTTCGAAATATTATAATCTAATCTGTCATTTTGGAGACTTTGGGGACCTATGCTTCTCTAAAATTTAAAACATTCCTATAAATTTTCTCACATAAAACATTGATTTCCAGAAATGATTTCCGAGACTTTGTCGACCTTTGTTTCCAAAATTTTGGAGACCGGGTGAAGAAGTGGATTACTTTGAACGAGCCATGGATGTTCAGTGTTCAAGGTTATGACATGGGCACGATGGCACCCGGTAGGATTTCTGTCGTTGTAAATGATCCACACCGATCCTTAAACACTGGTGCCACTGAAGTGTATACGGTTAGCCATCATTTGTTGCTTGCTCATGCTGCGGCAGTGAAACTATACAAGGAAAAATATCAGTCATGTCAAGGTGGACAGATTGGGATAACACTTGTTTCTCATTGGTTTGAACCTTACTCAAACAGTGAAGCTGATCAAAATGCAACCAAAAGAAGCCTCGACTTCATGCTTGGTTGGTTCATGGATCCTTTAACTAATGGTGACTATCCACGTAACATGCATGATTTTGTTGGTGGAAGATTGCCCGAGTTCACTGCCGAGGAATCTAAGATGTTGAAGGGATCGTATGATTTTATTGGAATTAATTACTACACAACATATTATGCTCAAAATATCGATGCAAATTATCAGAGTGTTGGATTCATGTCAGATGCTCGTGCTAATTGGACAGGTAACTAATGATTGATATCTTTTCTTTATTATTCATCTTATTTTTTTTTCAATTACATAACATCAATTAGATGATGTTTTATGAATTATTTATTCATTAATTTACTTTGTTATTTCTTAATTTTGCAGGAGAGAGAAATGGAATCCCAATAGGTCCACAGGCTGGTGTAAAATGGCTTTATATTTATCCCGAAGGCATCAGCAGGCTTTTGAATTACACCAAAGATCTATACGGGAGCCCAACAATTTACATTACTGAGAATGGTATGGTTGAAATGAACGATCATACATTATGCTACATTGAAGTTTCTTAGTACTTCTCTAACACTAAGTATGTTCTTAATGCTTTATTTTACTGATTTGTTTTCAGGGGTTGATGACGTAAATAACAATGCTTCATCACTAAAGGAAGCTCTTAATGATCCCATAAGAGAAAAATCTTACAAAGACCACCTCAAGAATGTTTTGAGATCCATCAAGTGAGTTAATTTTTTTCATTTATTAACTAAAGATCATTGATAATAAGTTTTTTAATCTATAGCAACAATTATATTATTAAGTTACCAAATCCGTCTAACTGGGATTCAATATAAATTTATTGCAGTGAGCATGGTGTTGATGTTAAGGGATTTTTTGCTTGGTCTTTAATGGACAATTTCGAATGGGGAAGTGGTTATGCTGTGAGGTTCGGCCTCTACTATGTTGATTACAAAAATGATTTGAAACGATATCCTAAACAATCAGTCAAGTGGTTCAAGCAGTTTCTTAGAAGAGACTCCCACAGTCCTATTCCACATACGTATCCTCTGATTACTTCTAATGAAACGTCGAAAATTGAAGATAGTTTGGTTCGGGATGCTAAAAGGCCAAGAAATGCCTGAATGCCTTCGCCAGGATCTGAAGTCAAAGTTGTTAGCATCTGCAAAATGGGATTTCACGGATGAAAGATAGAGCTCTCAGCAATATTAATTCAACATAATTTGGTCACCACTTCATTCATTCAAGGCTGTGGTTAAGAATAAAAATTCATGGTTCTAGTTTTCCTTTGTTTTGTTTAATTATGGTTTCAGAATTTAATTTGATTATTTTACTGTTGTATCATTTTTTCATTCCATTATTGATTATGATTCGTTTAATAATAATACAATTCTTCTGCACCATCATTGTTTATGGTTTGTTTACTATTTTTTTTTTTCAGAAAGAAAAACGTAATATTTGACCCTAAAAAAATAAAAGAAATGGATGATCAGTGAAAACGAATACAAATGAAATGGACAAACCAAAAATCGAAAAAGTAGAGAACTAAAATAGCATGATGTACATGAAATAATTTGCAAAAATTACCTGAACTAATTTCTTGTAATAAGTTGAAAAGTGAGGTTGCATATTGTTAAAGTGTTTCCAGGCTTCACCGTCAGAAGGATGCACCATCACTCCATCAACCGCATGATGTGATTGGTGCCTTGTCATGTGCTCAGCAATCCTTGATGACATGAATAACTTTTGTAGTCTAGGTGTGATTAGGAAGTATCTAAGTTTTTTATATGTCACGAGAGTTTTCCCTCTACCAGTTATGGGTTTGTAACGGGAATGCCCACATGTTATGCACTCGGTCAGCTCGGCATTTTCAAGGTAGTATAACATGCAGAAGTTAGGGTACATGTCAATTTTCTAGTATCCTAAACTGAGGGGTTTCATCATGGACTTGGCAACATAGAAGTTCTCTTTCAGCCTGTTCCCTTCAGGTAAAATACTTCTTGCCCATTCGATAATCTTGTCATAACCGGCCTCACTCAACCCGTGATCTGACTTGATGGTGAACACGTGTGCTACGGCCGATAATTTACTGTGGTTCGTGCAGCCATCCCATAATAGTTCGTCAGAATCTTTCAACAGATCAAAAAACCTTGCTGCATCTGCATTAGGTTCTTCTTCTACGATTGGACATTCACTAACATTACCTTCGCTCATTCTCATTGCATCCATAACCATATTCCTATAAGGATTACTGTTCTCATTTCCAACTTCATGCATGTTGCTAGCATTAGAAGTTGACTCAACCACCCTTTCTACCATGCGCTCATTAGGAACAAATAGTTCTCCGTGTGCATACCAACACAGGTAATCCTCCATGAACCCTTTGGTTAGAAGATGCATCGTTACAACATCTTGATGCAAAAACTTTAAATTTTTACACTTCTTGCATGGACACCTAATACCACCATTAGTAAAATTCCTCGGGATAGATGTTGTGAAATTAATAAAACCATGAACCCCGTTACAATAAGCCATCCTCCACAATCCTTCGGGTGAGTCAACCAACAACATTTGCTGAATGATGAAAAGAAACCACAAAC
>VJNQ02000507.1:0-85329 GCA_007827005.2 Populus simonii
GAAGATTTATAGGCAATTTAAATATGATTTACATGAAAATAATTTACTATATTTTAAAACACGCGAGTAGAATATTATGTACATACTATATACATAGACTTATGCAACGTGGACTAAATTGTAAATATAGAGTGTTTGCACCGTGGATGACACTGTAGCATCAAGGGGTGTTTCTTTTCCGTTTTTGATTCCAAAAGTTGTTGGGCACGCTTGGTAGCCGGACACAACGCTATTGGGTTTGGTTGGGCAGTCGGACCCAATAGCTTTGGGTCTGGCAGCCTAACTAGACCCAACAGCTTTTGAAAGAAAACACAAAAATACAATACCCTCCAATGGTGCTATAGGTGTTCAAATGCAGACTACTTTATGTCTACAACGTGGTTCATAATGCAATGAATTTATGTATACAATGTTTTTGGCTGGGCAACCGAACCCAAATTTTTTTCACAAAGCTACTGGGTCTGGCTTTTAGAGTTGACTTTCACGAATAAACCCCAATGACGGTTACCTGCTTTGCTTAACCTAACCGGCCAAAAGGTTCTTTACCAATAGCCGACCAGATAGTTCTCTTTTCTCTGTCTGATATAGTTTTATCGACAGAGCAACCCAAAAATCCTATTCTTACTTTAAGAGAAGTTGTACTATTTAATCTAGTAGGAGGGGGAATTGATCTCATTTCAAAACTGATCGAACGAGGAAGTGATATTTTACTAGAAGGAAGGAAACGAAATCTTCTTTCTTTTATTATTTAGTATTAATATTATTTCAAAAAATTATATAATTTGTTAAAATTATTGTTTTTGTCTCCATCAGTCAAATAAAACGGATTATTATATGGGATCGAAGAATTTCACTATACCCTCAGCCAAACCCAAACCCATTAGGTCTGCCTGGGCAGCTAGATCTAATTTTCTTCCAATAGGCCTAGCTCGACTGCTGGATCCAATAATATTAAGTTTAGATTTGCAGCTATACCCAAAGCTATTGAGTTTATCTCGACAGCCATCCCTATGCTTACTAGGTCTGGCTGTCAAAAGAGGACCCAAGATATTGGGTCTGATTTAGCCCTGGATCTAAAATATTTGGGTATGATATTGCCTCTAGATTCAAGACAATTAAAAAATTCTCTATAGTTTTTATATTTTTTTGACATTAAATTATTTTTTTTATTGACTTGTACGTATCAATATGCTAATTTTATTTTAAAACTCCTTGACAAGCAAGAAATTAGGGAACCATTTAATTCATACAGTGATGTAAACATCTCGATAATTAAACATTAATAAATTTAAAAATGTAGTCAATTTAAGATGAGTAAATATTCAACTATCAATAACATTTTTTTTCAAAATCTTGCTTTTAATACTATAATCGTAGCATGCGTGGTTGTCAATAATATTTGTCTTGAAAAACTTTGAGGCAATGAAAAAAATATCTAACCATAAATAATGAATTTTAAAATTTTCACGCTTGTCACAGTTATCATCTTGAAGATTGTGATGCAACGAAAAAATCCCAGGCATAAAAAATGGATTTTTAAAAAATCTCACAAACATTATAACAATCATTTTGAAAAGATAAAAAACAACTTTTTAAAGTATTTTTTACTTAAAAAATATATTAAAAAATATTTTTTTATTTTTTAAAATTATTTTTTATATCAGCACACAAAATTATCTAAAAAACAAAAAAATATTAATTTAAAATATTTTTTTAGTTTTTTTTTAAAATACTTTAAAAAAAAAAAAACAATTAAAACATATTCATTGTAAAAAAGTTCCATCATGGTGGCTGTAAATTTCCTTACAGTATTTGCTATCCGTGTTAGCTATACATGGAAGGGTATCCTGAGGAGCGGGAAAAATAAAAGCAAAAAAGGAAAGTCCAAAATTCAAAACACAATCCCCAAGAATCAACACAACAAATCCACGAAAATCCAAAATCCAAAAGCAAGAGCCCCCCACCTCTCTCTCCCCAATTGGACCCCACCTTTTTACCTATAAATACCACCCAACACTTCCTTTCGATAGTCAACAGTATTAAAATCCAGGGAAAAAAAATACCAGACAGTTACGACGCCGTTGCTTTTGAACAAAATGGAACTACCATGCGACGGAGCGGGCATTTGCATGGCCTGCAAAAACAAGCCACCAAATGAAGAAACCCTCAATTGCAAAACATGTGCCACCCCCTGGCACGCCACGTGTCTCGTCTCTCCACCTCAGGAGTTAGCAGATACGCTCCAATGGGAGTGCCCTGACTGCTCCATGATAAATCCGCCTTCCACTTCTGCTGTCGCCGCCGGACGATCGGAGGAGGCCGGAGAACTCATCGCCTCGATTAGGAAGATCGAGGACGATAAGTCCTTGACCGAACAGGAGAAGGCAAAGAAACGGCAGAAGCTTTTGAGTGGCGCCGCCGCAGGTCCGTCGCCATCGGACGGAGATGAAAAGAAAGAGAAGAACGACGTGCTTGATATACTTGACAAGGAGTTAACTTGCTCTTTCTGTATGCAAATGCTGGATAGACCTGTTACGGTATGTGAGATCTATTCACAATCTTATTATTGCGCAACTTGAATTTTATTTTTATAGACGCGTTCTTTTTTTGAACTAATTTTAGTTTTCTTTTAAAAAATAAATTGATCTAGAAAAAAATTGCTCGGAACTGTGTATTTTGTCTGGCCTGTTTAGTAGTAAAGATTTCGAGGGTTTTTTTTTGAAAAGTTGAAGGTGGTGTCCTTGGATGCTGCTGTTTGTGTTATTGAAATAAAATCTCTACCTTTTTGGGGGGTTAAAAGGTGAAAAAAGAGTTGTTTACAGGTGTGACCAAATACTGAAAAAAGATTGCTATGATCATCTCACTATCTGTAGCTTTGACTTTATTTTTGGACTTTCTTTGGATTAAGGTCACTTGCGGTGAATAGTCTCTAGAGATTAATCACCGACTCTTATTTCTGTGGATTTGAAGTGGCATTTGACTAACTATGGAGTTTATGTTGTTTTTATGGGAAAATCTGAATTCGTATATTGGTTTAGATGATCTAACATGCTTTTTAACATGCT
This sequence comes from Populus simonii, assembly GCA_007827005.2. Lineage (NCBI taxonomy): Eukaryota > Viridiplantae > Streptophyta > Magnoliopsida > Malpighiales > Salicaceae > Populus > Populus simonii. Next base: position 3,066 of record VJNQ02000507.1, read on the forward strand.
TAGATTCTTAATGCCTCATCCTTTTATTGAATTTCTGCAGTTATTATTTAATTCAGTTTTTTTATTCATGTCGCTTTCCCTTATTTCATCCATTGTTAGTTTACTGATGGAGAAACTATATAGCATGTATTGGAATAAACGTCATATAACTCAACGTGCCTACTAATACAAGACTGAATAAAGCAAGATTTTGCTAATTGATTTTCTTGGATTGACAAATGTTTATGATTTCTTTTATTTCTTCTCTTGTTTCAGACACCATGTGGTCATAACTTTTGCCTGAAGTGCTTCCAGAGATGGATTGGACAAGGCAAACGTACTTGTGCATATTGCCGTGTACAAATCCCACCCAAGATGGCAAGCCAACCTCGCATCAATTCCACACTTGTTATTGCCATACGTATGGCAAGGATGTCAAGATCCAGCAATGCTGGGGGGGCTCCAAAGGTATATCATTTTGTCCACAACCAAAACAGGCCGGACAAAGCATACACAACGGAGCGTGCTAAGAGAGCTGGCAAGGCTAATGCTTGTAGCGGGAAGATCTTTGTCACAGTTCCTCCTGATCACTTTGGTCCAATTCCTGCTGGGAACGACCCAGAAAGAAATATGGGTGTTCTGGTGGGAGAGATATGGGAGGATAGGCTGGCATGTAGGCAATGGGGTGCCCATCTCCCCCATGTTGCAGGAATTGCTGGTCAGTCTACTCATGGTTCACAATCAGTAGCTCTCTCTGGAGGTTATTTAGACGACGAGGATCATGGTGAATGGTTCCTTTACACTGGAAGGTATGCTGTCTTATGCGTGTATCTTTGCATTAGTGTTCTTTATCATGTCCTTTTCATTAGTCATGAGTATTTTTGTTTAACAAAAATGTCAGACTCTGTAAGTTTTTTGATTTGGGTTGATCTAGCTATAAATACTCAACTAATGTACTTAAAGTATGACATGAAGGAATGCATTGTGGTGGTCTGTTGTATTTGGCATGCCAAAGCACTGATATGAGTTGAAATTGTTGGGCATAGTATGAATAATGTCAAATTGATTGGTTGCTTGATTTGTTTTTTTCATTTTCAAAATAGATCGTTTTAACCTTTTAATTTGTCGTTGGCAGTGGAGGAAGGGACCTGAGCGGCAATAAACGTACAAACAAGGATCAATCTTTTGATCAGAAGTTTGACAAGATGAATGAGGCCTTACGAGTAAGCTGCCTAAAGGGCTATCCTGTAAGAGTTGTTAGGTGAGTTGCACTAATAAGTGATGCGATGATCTAGTGTGGATTGCGCCTTGGCACCTTTGATGTGACCTTATATTTTCTATTGTTTATTTAAGTCGTGTCAAGGGCTTTCTAAAAATATAAAGCCTGTATGGGTGCGGAAAAAGGTTCACATTTCAATGTGAGATCAATACAGTTGTACGTAATTAACGAGTGTTCTAATTCAAGAGAGATACTCTGCAGTTGAATATAGGAAATCAGTTTTTTTCTTGTGCAGCCTTTAATCTTCAAATGCATTTTTTTTCCTAATGCCAAAAGGTGTCTTAGAGTTCAGTTGGTGCTGCTGTTTACTTTCTTTTTTATCATCATAAATCAAGGAATTAATAGTGGTTGTGTTGTGGAGTTGCATATTTCTTAATTGGTATTGAGCACCGCACCCTACCACATGACATGAGAAACTTTCATTTTGTTAAAATATGTCATTATTGTAGGTAATATTTGGTAGTATTGTCTGTTTGGTCTCCACATGTAGCCCTCACAGCCCTTCCAGGACAGTGTGTACGAATTGGTCTTTGCTACGTGATGCCCTACTTTATGCTTTGATAAATTTTCTTTTTTCAGTCATGAATTGTGTAGGTTATCTGAGAATGGATGTTTTTAATTAATTTTTTTATTTGAATGTCAATGTGCACTTTCCCTGTTTGCTATCAGGTCTCACAAAGAGAAGCGATCATCTTATGCCCCAGAAACAGGTGTACGATATGATGGGGTTTATAGAATCGAAAAGTGTTGGCGTAAGAATGGAATACAGGTAAATTCCCAATTACAATCTTCAAATGCATTGGCTTTTGTACTTGATAAATGTGTTTACTTACTATCTCCTTTTTCATTGTAGGGCTTTAAAGTTTGTAGGTATCTTTTTGTCAGATGTGACAATGAGCCTGCCCCATGGACCAGGTATGTTCTGCCTCCTTTCCTCCTCCACACCCCCCCCCTCCCCTCTCTCTGACTTTGCTCGATGAAAATCAAATTGCAGTGATGTTCAAGGGGACCGTCCAAGGGCCCTTCCTGTCATCAAGGAGCTAAAGAATGCAATTGATATAACTGAAAGGAAGGGGTCCCCATCCTGGGACTATGATGTGAGTTCAACTCTTTTACTTCAATGGGCCATTGTAGCAGTGAGCTAATCCATTTTAAAATGTCACAAGATATAAACTTTTGCTTTTCAGGAGGAAAAAAGTTGCTGGATGTGGAAAAAGCCTCCGCCAGTCAGTAAAAAAAGAGTTGCTGATAGTGGAGATCCAGAAGATAGCAAAGTGACGAGGACAATTAAGCGGCAAAGGCAGAATGTATCGGTGAGAGAAAAACTTTTGAAAGGTGTGGTGCCTAATCAAATCCTACTTGAAGCCTTTAATTTGTGAAATGCCTTTTGACCATGATTTGTGACCAATACCAATGGATTAATGGAAATTTCTTTTGCTTCTGGGTTATTCATTAAGCAGAGTTTAGTTGTCAAATCTGTCGGAAGGTGATGGTGTATCCAATTACTACTCCATGCGCGCATAATTTCTGCAAAGCATGTCTAGAGGGTGCCTTTGCTGGCCAAAGTTTCACTAGGCAGAGAGGTCAGGGCAGACGGACACTAAGAGTGCAAAAGAATGTTATGAAATGTCCATCTTGTGTCATTGACATAGCTGACTTTCTTCAGAACCCACAGGTAACACATGCATCAATCACATGCATTTTAACATGGAACAGCATTCCTGTGCCCAAACTGTGGGATCCTATGTTTTGCATCATTTGTCAAAATTGTTTTCTAATAGTATTAGCGGGAGATGCAAAGTTTCCTTTTGAGAACTTTGTAAATTTTCTTGGTAGGTGAACCGGGAGTTGATGGGTGTAATAGAATCACTACAACGGCAAGCGGAGGAGGAAAAGATGGACGAAAATTCAGAAGGTTGTAGTGAAGAAATTGATAATGCTATTGAGCAACCAGACCTGGTTTCTGATGCAGTCAATGACCCAATTGCTGAAGAGCCAAAGGATGAATCCCAAAAGTTATAGAGGCATAGAAAAGAAACCGATGGTGATGACAATATGGAACTACCAGACTGTGCAGGGAAGGAGCAAGAAGTATTAACTACTATTGATGGAGCCAGTCAATAAAGGATGCTGGAGCCTGGAACTCAGACCAGAAGCAAGAGAGAGCTGAGATGAAAGCTGCCGTGGGCGTGTAATTGTGTCTTCTGTTGTTACAAATCTTTGTATCGTTACAGAGCTTTTGTTTATGTTGGTTATTGGGTTAGGCCTGGTCCGCCCATGATGGATGGGCCTGGTCCAAGTTATTAGAGAAGTTACTCAAGGAAGTAACCGCCTTATCTAATTATATATAAAGGGACATAACTCATATGGAAAGACAACTATTCATTATAGAAAGAACATAGTTCTCTCTTTCTCTTCTCGCATCTTGACTCTCTGCATTAACTTGACAAGATTTACAAAGACGTTCGTACTGTGGAATATCACTTTGGTTCTACTAATTGAAGTGGCACTGAAGTAATTGATCCAGGAATAAGAAAGCGAATTCTAACAAGTAAGTTTTCCTTTCCGTTCTACATAAAACTTGTTAGAATTCGCTTTTTTATTCCTGGATCAATTACTTCAGTGCCACTTCAATTACTAGAACTAAAGTGATATTCCACAGTACGAACGTCTTTGTAAATCTTGTCAAGTTAATGCAGAGAGTCAAGATGCGAGAAGAGAAAGAGAGAACTATGTTCTTTCTATAATGAATAGTTGTCTTTCCATATGAGTTATGTCCCTTTATATATAATTAGATAAGGCGGTTACTTCCTTGAGTAACTTCTCTAATAACTTGGACCAGGCCCATCCATCATGGGCGGACCAGGCCTAACCCAATAACCAACATCTCCCACTCGCCCATGAAGGACTGAATCTCTCTAATACATTATACTTCAAACTTGCACAAGAATTTCATACTTGACGAACGGACCGTGCGACCTGAAGCACACAATGAAAGGAGCTCCAATATATAAACCTAATATAGGCCATATAGGAGACATCAACCTCATAATTAATTATTTCTTAAAGTGTACTAATATACCCCAAGCATTTTTAGTTACACATGACTGAATATAATTCAATCCCTCAAGAATTTCATATTCAATCCATCCTTACAATTACAAGTATTCTAAATCATATCAAATATATTCAAGTGATATGATCCCGGCCGGTGAATACAAGTAACAGGTGTAGAACTAAAATTACTTTTTCTTTCGCTCTCATATCAATCAAATCTGAATTAACTCGCTTTTCTAAGAGTATTCCTTTAAGTCGACTCATTCCATGACCATAAGATATACTCCTAAAGTAGCGATTATTAATACATCATCTCATGATATAGTTAAAAGTCACAAAGGGTAAGATTTTAAGATCTTAGATATGATCTTCAGGACTCACATAATAAAGAAACAGGGATCCATTCTTTATTCCTGTAATGGTCGCTAGCACATGTAGTATGAAATACATGCTATAGTGGAGCTTACTCTTTTCTTTTCTTAAGACAAAGAGTGTATGTCGTTACTCTCCTTGTTAGAGGAAATACACTATACGAGTCTTAGTCTTGTTGCTAAAAACATAGACTTTAAATCAGAAATTCTCATTTGCTCATTTTTCATTAGTGGCAGATGAATAATTTCATACTCGGCTTCAATCATAATAGACACATGAATGACGGGAATTCATTCATGCCGATTCTTTTATTTAAGAACCTCATATTGGTCCAAGCTAAGGTGACTTTTTAATAATCACTTTAAGTTAAAATTGCTCCCACTGCGCCCAAGTCGCTTATTGAGCATTAAAACTCAAATAGTCTCATCTCTACTCACCTTACAAGTGCTAGAGGTGATTGCTCATCTGAGTGAGCCAATTAAAGTCTATCGACATACTTCAACAAATTGTACTATACGATACTCAATATAATCCATGAAATAAATAATGAATAAAATGATATTCTAATGGCATTTATTCATTATTCAATCACTGTAAGTTTTTGTATGATCCTTGAAACTAATTACATTCTACATAAGCCAAGGGATCTCACATGTCTAACAAATGCATCCCTTGTTATTGGTTTTGTGAGTGGATCTGCAACCATAGAATTTGTAGAAATGTGTTTTAGGATCACATCTTGTTTAGTAATTGCTTCTCTAATGTAGTGATGTGTTTGGTCTTTCCATGGTATTTTGGATCTTTGGCCACAGCTATTGCAGCAGTGTATCACAGTAAATTGTCACTGGGTCTGATGCTGATTTGACAATTTTCAAATGATACAGGAAATTTTTTAACCAAACAACATCTTGTGTTGCTGCGGAACAAGCTACATACTCAGCCTCCATGGTAGATAAGGCTATGCAGGATTGTTTCTTGCTCCTCCATAGTATTGCACTATCATTAAGCAAGAAAGCACATCCTGAAGTTGATTTGGATTGGTCGACATCTCCTCCCCAATCATCATCAGAGAAACCAATCAATCGTAAATCTTTCTTTCCTTGGTAACATAGCATGTAATTTGAAGTTCCTTTCAGATATCGTAGAATCCTTTTGACTGCCATCCAGTGTTTCTGACCAGGGTTTGATTGATATTGGCTAACCAATCCAACGGCATAACATATATCGGGATGTGTGCACATCATTGCATACATCAAACTACCAACAGCACTGGCATAAGGTACTCTGGACATTTTCTCCTTTTCTTCTAGAGTTTTGGGACACATATTACAGCTTAGGCTCAAACTTTTATCAACAAGGGTGTCTATTGGTTTGCTATCTTGCATGTGATAGCGCTCTAACATCTTTTTGATGTAAGTATCTTGAGTCAAACCCAAAAGCCTTTTAGTGCGATCTCTTATGATTTTCACACCAAGAACATAGCTGGCCTCACCCATGTCTTTCATTTCAAAGTTTGATGATAACCATTTTTTAGTAGTATCAATCATCTCTTTGGTATTTCCAGCTATTAAAATGTCGTCAACATATAAGGATAGTATTATAAAACTATTGTTAGAATGTTTTAAATACACACAATGATCTTCTTCCATCATTGTAAAACCATCCTTAAGGATAGCTTGATGAAACTTGACGTTCCATTGTCTAGAGGCTTGCTTAAGACCATATATGGATCTTTTAAGCTTGCAAACTTTGCGCTCTTTTCCTTTAGTCTCGAATCCTAAAGGTTGATCCATATAGATCTCCTCATTTAGTTCTCCATTGAGAAATGCAGTTCTAACATCCATTTGGTATAACTCTAAATCCATATGTGCGACTATAGCTAAAATAAGGCGAACTGAAGTAATCCTCACAACCGGTGAGAATGTATCTTCATAATCAATTCCCTCTTCTTGAGTGTAGCCTTTTGCTACTAGCCAAGCCTTATAACGTTCTATTGACCCATCCGCCTTACGTTTAATTTTAAGAACCCATTTATTTCCAATGGATCTTCGTCCTGACGGTAAATCAACCAAGTCCCAGACTTGATTAATTTTCATTGACTTCATTTCTTCTTCCATAGCTTTAATCCATTCATTTGCTTTAGGACTAGATAGAGCATGACTGAATGTTTTAGGTTCTTCATCATCTTGTGGAGCAATCATGAACGCTTCCCCCTCAATCTCAAATCGACGACGAGGAATTGGTTCACGAATGCTTCTTCGAGGTTGAGATTGCTCATGATCTTCCTCCATGAGAGTAGGAATAGATAAAATATCACTCCCACTGTTTCTAGGAGGATTAAAAGTTTCATCTAAGTCCTCTACTGAATGGCTTGTTTCGCCATAATCTAGATTTTCCATTTCATATAATTGAAAATCTTTGTCAACCTCACCTGTCTTTGGAAAAACCTTTTCTAAGAAAACAACATCACGCGATTCAATTTCTGTCACTCTTCCGTTAGCTTTTTCACCAATAAATACAAATCCTTTGGAATGTTCAGAATGTCGTATAAAGATACACTTCTTCCCCCTAGGACCAAGTTTCCCATATTCATGAGAAGTATTGTGAATATAAGCTGCACACCCCCATGGATGGAAATAACCTAGATTAGGTTTGATGCCATTCCATAGTTCATATGGGGCGGATGAGACAGATTTAGAGGGCACACGATTAAATATGTAAGCAGCAGTTAACAATGCATCTCCCCAAAAGGAAATTGGCAAGTTAGCTTGCGTCATCATCGACCTAACCATGTCAAATAGGGTTCTATTCCTCCTTTCTGCTACACCATTTTGTTGTGGAGTATAAGGAATAATTAGCTGTCTAGCTATACCCTTTTCATCACAAAAATTTTTAAATTGATCAGACAGATATTCACGTCCTCGATCAGTTCTTAAAGCTTTGATCTTGATACTTAGTTTATTCTCCACCAAATTGGTGTATCGAATGAAGCAATCCAATGCTTCAGACTTATGTGAGATCAAATAAACATGACCAAACCGTGTAAAATCATCTATAAATGTGATGAAATAATTTCCTCCATGTCTTGCTCTCATATTCATTGGGTCACAAATGTCTGAATGAATAAGCTGTAATGGACTACTAGCTCTTTTAGCTTTGCTAAATGGTAATCTAGTTGCTTTTCCAGCAAGGCAATGCTCACAAACGGGCAATTCCTCTTTGGTATGTGATCCTAAGAGACCAGCTCTTGCTAATCTATGTAATCGATCTTGCCCAATGTGTCCTAATCTAGCATGCCAAGTTATGATATTACTATCATTAATAGTGCTGGAATTTTGAACAACATAAATTGAAGTATCATAATTAATAGATATATTAACAGTGTCTAACACCATAAAACCATTTAATACAAAACCAGAACCATAAAAAACATTTTTCAGATGTATTTTTACACAACAACCAACAAACGCAAGATTAAAGCCCAATTGGAGTAAAGTAAGAACATACACAAGATTTCGTCGAACTTCTGGAGCGTAGAGTACATCATGAAGATAAAGTGTGCGACCGCCCCGCAAATCTAGTTTGCAGGTACCGATCCCAAGCACAGCAGCGGAAGCATTATTCCCCATGTATATGTATCTACTTCCCTTTGGAATTCGATGGAATTCCACAAAGGTTGTTCGATCCCTTGCTATGTGGTCAGTTGCTCCTGAGTCTATAGTCCAAAAAGGAACATATTCAGCAAGCATTAAACAACTACTAACGTATAAGTTAGAGAGATGATTGTGGTTAAACATTACCTTTGGCTCAGTACAATTACGAGCAAAGTGACCAGGTTTATCACAATTGAAACAATTCATATTCTTGTCTTTCTTACCGCCGCGTTTCCCATGCTTGCGTTTATGTCCATTGGTACTTGCTTCTATTCCTCTCTTGCCATATTTAGGACCTTTAGTCTTACCCCTTTTATATTTAGAGCCATATGCTCCACGCATCTTTATCTCAGATATAAAAGCCTTATTAATAGGCTTTTCAGCGTGAAGTCGATCTTCTTCAAGCTCGACATGACGAGCAACATCATCAAATGTCTTGATGTTGTCATTGTGGGTAAGGTTAACTCGCATGTGTTCCCAATTGCTTGGCAAAGAGCGAATAACTGCTTGGACTTGTTGTTCATCAGTCATCTCATGCCCAACACCCCTTAATTCACTAATCATGTTAGACATGATTGTAAGATGCTGCCTCATCGTTTGATTTTGGCTCTTTTTTATAACCATCGAATTTGAGGGTTAGCTGGCGAAGTCTAGTAGTGGAGGTTCCTCCATACTGAATCTTTACTGCGTCCCAAACAGATTGAGCTGAACGATGCCTTTCAAAACGCAGCATAATATCATTTCTCATGCTGCTCAACATCAAAATGCGAGCTACACGATCTTTGCGTTTATAAGTTTGATTTGCGTCCATATCAAGCTTGTGCTGAGCAGTGTTTCCTTGCTCAGGTTCAGCCATCGGTTGTGTGATTGTTTCCAGCATTTCTTGCTCTTCCAGGAGATACTCAATCTTACGATGCCAAACATCGTAATTCTTTTCACTTAGTTTGTCTCCATGGTTCAAATCAGCAATAATACTCTTAGATGCAGCCATATTAAACGTTATTGACAGCAATTACAAATATTAGTATCTAGTACAATTTAATTGATAGATTTTTCCACTCCATTCTAAATTAAACAAATAATAATCTAACACATACAATAGAAACGAAAAGAATGTTAAACACTTAATCAATTTCTATTTATATGGTCTAATTATTATTGAAAATTTAAAAGAGTGCAAAATTATAGTTATTAGTTTCAACTAACAACTCCCACTAATCAGGTTGCAAATATTATCATATATATGCATATAATGTAATTAAAACTTAAATTACATAAAATATTCAATTCACAATTAAACAACCATTCATCTTTAAAAAAATACAATATTAAGAATAATACATTTCATAATTATTTTATATTTTAGGCACATAAGTAGGGTCTCCAATTACGTCATCCACTTCATCAAAGTCATCTCCTCCAAGTTCATTCTGCTCAAACCATGGAATAAATTTAGCAGCAGTATCCAAACGATCTGCACTTCTTCCAGTGCGTCGTATACCCTTTTTGGTATACTGACGTTCCCTCTCAAGCAGCATTTCATCTGCGAGATTGTTGAAATCTAAGGATTCCAGCCTATATTCCAACAATAGTCGCACCGGCATCCATTCCTCAGGCAGAGAATTGAGAACGATTAACATTTGATGTTCCATGTAGAATTCATAAACACCACTCATAGCCAGTCTACTCATACAATGATACATATAATCAATGTGCTCTTGAATTTTATGAACAGGATTAAAGGTATAACCCAACAAATGATACCAATGTTGATCGATTTATTGTTGCCTATTCACTACAACAAAATATTCCAAAAACACATAAATATTATAGTTAATATTTAATTAAGGCATGTATCATCATAAATGCTAACCAAAATGGAAGTTAAACAATTTATTTTAATATTAAATAAATTGGCACCACAATTAAACAATTTATATTAACAAATAATATTAATTGTCTTAATATTATTCTTAATATTAATATATATTAATAATTATTAATATATATATTAAGTGCCACACATCTTTTAAAAGATGTGTACATTCGGTTTTTTTTTTTAATAATAACTGCCAAATGGCAGTTATATTTATCAACTGCCAAATGTCAGTTTTCAATAGACTACGGGAATGATGGGCAAATTCCCATTTCCTTTCACGTTATCAATTAACGTAGTCAATGTTTTTTTTTAACTATCAAATGGCATGGCATTTAATTAACTGCCAATTGACTACTGCAATTGTAGTCAATTGGAAAAAGAAAATGAAAACGTTCCAATCTCCATTTTCATCATGATAATAAAATTAATCATCAATTTACCATGAATTGATAATAAAATTATACAACTATCATGTAAAAATTCTTTTCTAATTAATTATAGAAAAGACAAACTCAAAATTAAATTACTTCATAAAATTTTGTACATTCAAAATTCTCAATGGAAGTAATCTTTTAACACAAAATTTACATCTATCATTCATGTAATAATTAATATACTGCATAAAAGTAATATTAAAAACCATGGCTCTGATACCAATGTAGAACGGAAAGGAAAACTTACTTGTTAGAATTCACTTTCTTATTCCTGTATCAATTACTTCAGTACCACTTCAATTACTAGAAACAAAGTGATATTCCACAGTACGAACATCTTTGTAAATCTTGTCAAGTTAATGCAGAGAGTCAAGATGCGAGAAGAGAAAGAGAGAACTATGTTCTTTCTATAATGAATAGTTGTCTTTCCATATGGGTTATGTCCCTTTATATATAATTAGAGAATGCGGTTACTTCTTTGAGTAACTTCTCTAATAACTTGGACCAGGCTCATCCATCATGGGCGGACCAGGCATAATCCAATAACCAACAGTTTATTATGTATGGGGGTTCAATGACCCGCCCCCCCCCCCCGGGCGCGGTGAATGGTGGTGCTCACCCCTTTGTGTCAATTGGCAAGGAGCCTTATCCCTTACATTCCCAAAATTATCATTGCATCCTCTATGCATGTTTACGATAATGTCATCATCCCCTACCTTGCCCCCACAATTAGGGTTTGCAAAAGATGATTGCCCCTTGCTGGGTAATTGAGCTTGTGAGGTAACTGTGTTCTCGCATCTGCCATTATTGGAATGTACGCTGGTAAGGACGGGCAATGCTGAAGGTGATGGGCACTATCGCAAATACATTAGGCTTCTTTAGTTCTTTTACAAGTTTTAGGAGTGGAGGATTATTCTAGAAATTGACAGAGGCGGTGTCTGTACTCGGTACTCAGGAGGCACGAAGGGCTTGCCAATAGCGCCACCCTTCAGTGAATTTCATCCTTGTACTTTAGTGGTGTTGTCCTCGTCAATATATTCTTAAGCTTATTCAAATTACTAATGTTTTTTTACGCCATTAGATTTCTTGGCACAGACATTGCATGTCTTTCGTGAGTATGAAAATCCATATATCATCTCAAATGCAAAGCAAAATAAAATTCTAAATTATCACATCTAAGATTTTAGGCTAACACTTAAAAAAAAAATGATATAGCTTAAATGTGTGATATGAAAAGGAATACTTTGTAGGTATATATATTTTTTCTTATAATAATTGTTTTTTTAAGAACAAGTATTTTTTTATGATATTTAATGGGACGAGAATTGAGGAAAATAGAACTCATTACAAACCCATTCGTTAACATTCCTATTGTTTTCTTGAATGAGTCATAAGATAAAACCTACCTAACAAATTATTAAAACCGATATTGCTTTACAAATCATATAGAAATTTAAAAATTATATAATTTAGTAGATCTTAATGGGAAACACGAGATAAGTTTCGCAAAATTTTAATTTGTAAAATCATTATGCAATAACATGATATTAGACCATTTGGTATAATAATTTCATATTTTTATATACTCAAATTTGTTTTTATAAGTTCCTTAATATAGATAATTATATATTTTACAATAAACATTGGCCTCATTTTTTTGTTAGAAGTAGTTTAATTTTAGAAAATAAATTATTTTTTGAAGTTTGATGGTGTCATAAAAAATAAGGTGGAAAATCATTTACCAATATTTTTATTTTGTTTTTCAAGTTTATCTAACATATATAGAATATTAAATATAATTATTTGACAACTTACAATAAAATAATGAGATATAAAAAGTACAATGATGAAAAAAATTATTATCATATATTTATACATAGTTTATTTTATAAAATGTAACTGGACATATAATATAAATATTTTAAATATAATATTACATACATATGATTATTTTTTAGTGTTCAGAGAACATTGAAAGTAATTTTTTTTTTAAGGTATCTTAATTTTACAACACAATGTATATGATTTAAAATGTATGGTTTTTTTTTATTATTAACATGTTTTTTATTTAAAAATATTTTTTAGCAATATTATCTAAATTAAAGTATTTATATATGTATATATATCGCTTTAGTTTTCGGATCCTTCATGAGAGGTATATTTCAATCTTTTAAACTGAAAAAACTCCTTTTTTCATCTAAAATTTATATTTTTTTAATCAAAAAGTGAATTTTATTTACCAGTTTCTTACAATATAATTAAATATAAGAAGGTTAAAACAATTCTTTTAAAAAAATCACTTTCCAAGGTTATGGTGTCTTATTTTGCTTAAGCACCTAGGCTCTAACAAGTCTTGGTGCTTAAGTGACTTAATAATCCACTACCGAGCTGAACTCAAAGGATAGGTATCGTAAATCTTCTCTTGAAACTCAAGAAAATAATTGATGTTCATGGAGAAAAAGGAAAGAAGAAAAGATGATTCCTTCACGCAATTCTTGGGTTTGTTTGTATACATTTTGAACGGACATGGCACTTCCATCTTGACGACGGTGGTTTTTGCCCTAACATGCATGGAGAAAAAAAGGAAAGAAGATTGTCTGGGAAAATGTTCAAAGCTGATACTGGACCAGTTCGTCGTCGTATATAGTAAGAGGATTGGCCTTGATATCGATCGGCCCACTCATCGATCCTCACCGAAAACACCTTAGATGTGCTAATCTAGTTTAAGAGTTTACCGCATCTTCAAGCCGCCGATGTCCACCTACATGAATAGTAAGTAGCCTGGCAATGGATGACACGTATCTATTTAACAGATTATTAGATTCTAACCCATTAATTTAGGCCTGTTTGTTTACTGTTTATTGGAAAGTTTTTTTTTTAGAAAATAAATTCCAGAAAAATAAATTATTTTTTGATATTTAGTAGTATAATAAAAAATAAATTGGACAATATTTTCCAGTGTTTGGTTATGTTATGGAAAATGAGCTGGAAAATAACTTATTAATATTTTATTTTTTTCAAGTTTATTAAAATAATAAGAAACAAATCTTACAGATTAAAAAGTTGAATTAGAATGAAATTGAAAAAAATAATATAATTTCATAAATTATTTCAAATAAAATAAATAATAATCAAAATAATAGAGATTAAATCTAAAAAATAAAAAATTGAAAGATGAAGAAATTAAAATAATAATAATTAACATTTCATAAATTATTTCAAATAAAATAAGTAACAATAAAAAAAATAAGGATAAAATTTGATAGATAAAAAATTTCAATTAAAAAATTATAAGGAAAAAACAAATAACAATTATAAAAATAAGGACCAAAATTAATATAAAAATTAAATTTTAAGGGATGAAATTGAAAAATAAATATTTAAAACAAAATATATATAGCAATTAAAAGTTTGAGGACCAAATTTGATATAATCAGAAAATAATTTGACATTTCTAAATTTTTCACAACTTCCAGAAAATGTTTTCCGCCCAAAATAAAAGGAAAACACTTTCCTGGAAACCAAATCAATTTTTTTTTTTGATTGAAAAGTGTCTTTTGTTGACTAATTTTTTTAATGATAAATAAATATAAAAAAATTTGAAAAATAATTTTTTTAAAATCAGTTTTTAAAAAACAAACACAACTTTAATTAAAAAAGAAGAAGAAGGTAAAGGTATAGAAAAAATAAAAGTAGGGACGCATAATAAAAAAAAAAAACAGTAAAGGCGGATACTAAAAGAGACAAAATAAAAGGAGATGCAATTAAGGCGAGGGGGAGCGATGTTGGAACAAGACCAAACCCATAATCAAAGGATTAGCAAGCGCACAGGCTAGAAACTGATTCCAAGTCTAATCATTCAGAAGCCAAGAACAACTTCGTCACATATGATGGGGACTTAATTTCTGTTCTTTCCAAAAGAAATTCCACACTCGTACTCGACCGATCTAATATTGACGGAATAATATCTAGGTATTTATCATTGATTCGGTTACAAAAACACTTATATAGATAGAATCATGGAAGATAACTCGTCATGGAAAAATTTTTTGTGGGTGATTTCTATCATGTCGATAATATAATTATTAATAGTTTTCCGGATGATAAAAACACGCAAAACAAAATAAGTTATTTTAATCATATATTAATACAACAAATTTTTATGGAAAAAAGCTATAAAACAAGTAAATATACAAACAAACTACATATACTACATCAAAATGCCAAAGAAATTAACATTTTAAAAATGGGCTACGAGAAAAAATAGTTAGTTTTGCTTACTTGATGTGGTGAATCTTAAAAAATAAATTGAATTAGAACAAGGATGCTGATATACTTAGTGTTGGGGTGGCTGAATTTATGATGATGAGAGCTTGATTTGTGACAAAACATGGGATGTTATATATGTGCTATTTTCTGCAGAATAAAAAGGAAAAAGGAGAAGAAATGGGAGAGGGGGAGTGAGAGGGTCATTGTTTGCTAGGTTATAGCTTAAATATTATCGACAAACATATTTCCTCGGCAATATTGTCTGTGATAATGACACGTCATATTTTTTTTCATTACTTTATTTCCAATCGTGATTCTCTTGAGATACACCAATGATAAAATTTCAGTCGGTGTATACCGAGGGAAATAGAGAAGAAATATTTCGTTGGTAAAAGTCATTGTAATATACCAACGTATTTTTACCGTCTGTATTTAAGTTTGTATTTGAAAATCTTTTAGCTGCAACTCCTTGATCAACCTACTGAATCCATATATCTCATTGATCAAAACTTCATACGATGTTGGTAAGAGAAGCCATTATTCGCATGGTTGATGTCATAAAATAGCCAAAACCATTAGACTATATATACCTTTCACTTATATAATTTGAGACATAAGAGAGAAAGCTTAGGAGAGCTTCATTAGTTATCTAATGTTGAAACCTAATGATCATGTATTACTCGAGTCTTAAATTATGCAATATGAGACAATCTTTTTTTTTTTTTTATGTTAGAGAATAATATAAATCATATATTGGAATTTCACCAAATAGCTTAAGCCATGAGCTTAAGCTATTAGGTGAGGTCCCAATATATGATTTATAAAATCTTAAACTATTAGGTGAGGTTCCAGTATATAATTTATAAGAGCTTATGTTATTAGGTGAGGTGACAATATATGATTTATATTATTCTCCAACAGACCTCCTCAAGTACTTGCACATGTCCATATTACAATGTGCTTGGTTTTTATCAAATATATGGGGGTGGTGAGATTCGAACTTGTCGCACCCGACATCGCGGCGCCCCTAAAAATATTCTAGATTGTGGAAAAAGAACAGATTTCTGGCATCTTGTTCTTTTAGGGGAAAATGTCTTGTTTAAGGAGTCGCCACCTAGTATTATGGTCACTAGGAACCCTAACTGGTCAACAAAGATTTTATGGTACGGGACTGGTTACGTAAAAGGAAAGATATTATCACCCCTTAAACGTTCTGCCTGAGGCAGACTACATTGCTGGTTTTGTCTTAAATTGCTAAAAATTTATTCGCTTATGCTATGATGATTTGTTTATAATATTTCTGACTCTGGCGCCAGTGAATATTCGATCCCGAATAATTCCAACTCTGGCGTTGGTAAAAATTCCACCACGAATAATTCCAACTCTGGCGTTGGTAAAAATTTGTAGCTAAAAAAAAATCAGTATATATATATATATATATATATATATATATATATATATATATATATATAATATTTTTTAATTCCTGATCCTAATATCAATGAATAAATTGACAAAAATACATTTTTCCTAAGACATGCAAAATTTTTATTTCTACAATTTATAATTTTTTTATATAATTTTTATTTTTTTGGGGGCTGGGCTGGGCTGGGCTGGACCCAGCCGGGCCATATGGGCTGGGCTAGACCCAGCCCGGCCCGGTCACTGGCCCAAGCCAGTGACCCGGCTGGGCCAAGAACGCACACTCAACACGGTGGGCATATTTAAAAATTGCAAGTGCACAGTGACTGTGTAATTAAAGATGGAAAGAGAAGGAAAGATGCAAACTTACCTGGTTCAGCAGCGGGGGCGAAGATGAAAACGAAGTTGTATCGGAGATGCTCCCTCTGTTCCTCTTTTCGTCTGTTTTTCTCTCTAGTTGTTCTTTTCTTCTGCTCTGTTTTCTTTGTTCGTATTGTCTGGTCTTTCTTTTTTTATTCTTGTTTCCCTGTTTTCTCTCTATCTCTCTGCGTCCTGGTTTTCGTGTTTTGGCCCCTACCTTTTCTTTTCGTTCCCTTTCTCTGTGGCCTTCTCTGGCTTTTATAAAGCCCGAGGATGGTCGTTGTTCACGTGTTCGTGCCTTTTTCTTCCCCTGGCTTTTTCGTGTTTTGTCCACAGTTTTTCCTCTGAGTTCTGCTCTTTCTTCCCTCTCTCGTGGCTCCTTTTCTTTAGCCTCCTCTGTTTCTTTGAGAAGAAACAGAGGAACGAAAGTCTGCTCGTGGCTCTCTTATCGTCTCTGTATCATGTCTGTTCGGAGGGGAAAGGGGGTGGCGCAACCGGAGACGAGGTTGGCGCTCCTGTGTTGGCTGGCCAATGCGCCTCACTGTTTTTGTCTCTCCAGACTTCTCTCCCTCGGTCTCACTGCGTTCTTTGTTTTCTCCGGCTTTATAGCCACAGAATTCCACCGTTACCAGGTAATCAATCGACTGTTGTGGCAGGAGTAATGTAAGCGTTGAAGAAGATGAACAGTGCTGAGAAACGGCGCCGTTTTGAGATGTGAAATGGCCATTTGCATTTTGGCCCTTGAAGTTTTGAAAGTTTTGCAACTAAGCCCCTAGTTAAATTGTAATTGAACCCCTGCATTTCAGCGCCTTTTACAACACAGTCCTTGGACTCTAATCTGTTGCAATTTTGCCCCCAATTAACCCCAAACTTTGGTATTTCTTCAATTAAGTCCCTGATTTCATTAATTTAATTAAATCCAAAGTCCAATTAAGTCTAAAACTTATCAATTCTCCAATTAAGCTCATGATTGGATTAATTAAATTAATTCCAAGCTTAATTAAGTCTCAAAACTTATCAATTCTCCAATTAAAACCCTTGATTGGATGAATTAAATTAATTCTAAGCTTAATTAAGTCTCAAAATTTATCAATTCTCCGATTAAACCCTCAATTGGATTAATTAAATTAATTCCAAGCTTAATTAGATTAATTCTAGATTTTAATTAAACCCCAAAACTTCCAATCTTGCTGCCCTTAACCCAAATTTTAATTCATTCTTCATTTATTTCATTTTACTTGTTTCTTTTTCATTATCATTATTTTTTTTCATCATTTTTTTTTATCCTTTTTAGTAAATAATAATAATAATAATTAAAATAAAGTGGTCAAAATTTAGGTTATGACAGAACTCATGATCACTTGGTCATCAAGACTCTAATACCATGTCAAAGAACCTTCTCAACCCAATAGTTTAAGCTATTAGGTGAGGTCCCAATATATGATTTATATTATTCTCTAACACACCCCTTCAAGTGAAAGCCGTTTGGGCTTGAAACTTGCACATGCCCATATTACTTTTTATCAAATAAATGGGGGTGGTGAGATTCAAACTCGCGACCACTTGATCATCAAGACTCTGATACCATGTTAAAGAACCATCTCAACTCAAGAGCTTAAGCTGTTGGGTTGAATTGGTTTGGTCATGAATTCGAATCTTACTATCCCTATTTATTTAATAAAAATTAAGCACAAGGTAATATGAGTCTGTGCAAGTTTCAACGTCACAGAGCTTTTACTTGAGGAGACATGTTATAGAATAATATAAATTATATATTGAGATTTCATCTAATAATTTAAATTATTGGACTGAAATTGTTTTTTTGATATATTATTTGGAGATTCTGAATGCTTTGTTCCATCAATTTTGATATATCACAATTTATCCTAATATTATTTAATTCAACTAAGTTTTTTATATATAGATGGGTGTGTGTAATGGAAAACATGATTTAAACTTTTGAAACCTCAAGTTAGAAATACACACGCCGACACCAAGAGTACACTTGAAACAAAATTAAATATCTATCACACAAACAAGGATGGACTCACGAGTTCTCATAGCTCGTAAGAATCCTGTAAAACTATCTCCTTGACTTGTCTACGAACACGAAATGGCTGAAAGAATCAAGAGATGTAGGCCAAACCTCCATCTGCGTACAAGATTACGAGGGTGTTTAAGAGTGTTGTTGTGGTTGTTTTTTAAAGTATTTTTTACTTATAAAAATATGCCAATAATATTTTTTTATTTTTTAAAAATTATTTTTGAGATCAGTATATCAAAATAATTTAAAAATATCTATATTATTTCAAAAAAAAAATTTAAAACTTTTTAAAAACATTTTTGAAAAGCACCGCCGACAACAAAAACACATTTTGTTTTCAATAATTGTACATGAAGAGGATCATAATTAGTAGTTTAGCTGTTAAACCTAGCCATGAATAGGAGTAATATTAGCACAGGGCACGGAGTACGTAGAGCTGCAAGATTTGACACGGAGAAGCCGAAAGCGTCCCATGTCAACATCTAAAACCACGGTCAGGGTCCAGCCACGCCAAAACCCAAATGCCATTATCTTTATGAACCCTAATTCATGCTTATTCTTTGCGATTTGGGACGATATCCACGTCACATTTCACGCGGCTTACGTGGTGATCACCTTTCATTACAATAATAGAAAGAAACAACTGAAAATAAGTTTCCTTAACTTTTGTCGTTTCCTTTATAGCCATTGTCGTTTTGTGGTTGAAACTCAAAAAGTAAAAGGATGACTAGGCAATTCTTGGGCTTTGGGTGATCTGCGTATGGCCCACTTCTTTCTTTAGCAAGTGGACAAGGCCCGTGCATGGGTAACAGTTTAAAGATTTTTCTCGTGTGTGGATAAAGTAGGACAATTAACATTAACATTAAAAAAAACTGCTACCAAAAGAGACCCACAATTCACTGCACAGAAAACACTATACACATACTAAGTACAAATATATTATTGTTTATTCACTATGTATTTTTCAAATTTTTTTATTTATATTTTGGTTCCCATAATTTTGTGTAGTTAATTATATTTTTATCACTAAACTTTATTTTTTTCTCAATTTTATATCTTAGAGTTATGTTTTCTTAGTTTTAAAAGCTAAAGACATGTTTTTCCTATCTTTCTTGATATTTTATTAAATATTCGGACATTAAATCAACAATTAATTTTATAATATATAGTTCTAATTTTTTTTTTTTGTAAAAAGAAAACATATTGAGAGATGAAGGACCAAAGTTTGCTTATAGAAAAAAAAACAAGCCCTTTTCCACACAAAAATGATGCAAAAATTTTTATTTGATCCCTTAAGTTTTATTTTTTTTGCACATTTGATCCCTATTATTTTACGTTACTATGTTTTGGTTCTAAAACTCATTTTACTCAAGTCTATAAATGTTAAAAGAAGATAGAGAAAATTATCAAAAAAAAGTTGAAGAAGGAGAAATCTATCAAGTGGTTGGATTCCAGTCACCAATAACTTTTATTTTAGTGTCTATGATTTAACTTTAAGAGAGGAACTCAATGAAGATAGTTTTCACCTTAAATGATGTCAGAAAAAAATAGATTGAGACTCAATTTTTTTTGATTTGATTTGAGGTTTTAGGCTGACAAAAATATGTTTTTGTTGTTGTAATTAATGGAGTTTTAAAGGTTCATGAGAGTTTTTTCTCATGCTATTGGGTGAAAAAATGGTTTAAAAGTAGGTTTCTAGGAGTCAAAAAAATATAAAACTTGGTTTTTCAGTCTTTGAAGCCATCTTTATCGACTAGAAAAAGTTACAAACGGATGACATGTTATTCATCATTTGAAAAAAAAGCGCAAAAGCCTGTGTTTCTAGGCCCAAGACACCTAGTTTTGTTTTTGAATTAGGCATGTAAGCCTATTAGTTTTAATGTTTTTAATTATATATTTTTTAAAATAATATTAACCTAATATGTCATTATTTTCAATTAATATTATTGTTTTTTTACTATAATATCAAAAATATATTTTTAATAATTATATATTAACAATTGAAATAAATATTTTGTTATTTTTTATATAATTTTTTCTTTGATTTTTAAATACATCCACATGAAAACTATTAATTCATGATTTTTTTAAAGAAAACTTGTTTTTAATATTATGGTAAGTTTTTATTTAAAAAATAATATAAAAGTGTCAAAGAACCATTTTAACCCAAAAATTTAAGCTATTAAGTGAGAAACTGAGGTTCCAATAATAGTTTTATATTACTCTCTAACACACTTCTCAAGTAAAAGCCATTTAGACTTAAAACTTGCACATATTCACGCTATCTTGTGTTTAATTTCTATTAAATAAAATGAAGGTTACGAGAGTAGCCAAACTCGTAACCGTTTGGTTAATAAAACTTTGATACAGTGTCAAAAAATAATATAAATTATATCTTGAGATCTTACCTAATAGTTTAACCTTTTAGATTGAGATGATTTTTTGATATGTTATAGAAGTTTTGATGATTAGACAATCACAATATCAAATTTCACCATTCTTATTCTCTCATCTAATTAATCATACAAGATAATAAAAGCCTATATAAATTTTTAGTTAAAAAATTATTTAATATAATATGTTAAAAAATAATATAAATTATATCATAATATAATTTAACAATGGAAAAATGAAACGGGGAATAAGTTAATGAATGCAAACATCAATTTTCCAATAATTTTTAATTAGTTTTTTTTATGGTTACAAAAACCACGTTCACAATATCCACGTATTCCATAAGAAATATTAAAATTAAATGCTATTCATAAGTAATTAATTAGTGTGTGTATATATGGGGAATTAAAATCATCTTTATGTACACTATAATGATCGTATTATCTTTCGTATCTCGAATTTCGTTTTCATTTTTCACCAACAACGAAATGTTCGTACGTCAATATTTTTTATCATAGCCTGGCCGGCCGGGCTATCTACAATATTTGATTGATTGACGAAACTAGCTAGATTTGTAGTCGGATCGAATAATATTCTATCCTTATCTTTAATTAATGAAGTGACGGTATCTTTGAATATTGGATGGATTTCAAATCGAGCATAATCACCGGGGGCACCTGGAACATCGTCTGTATCAGCAAGTGTAGCATTATTAAACTTGGAGGGAGGGATAACTTATATCGTTAAATTTTGAATTTGTTTTTTAATAATTATAAGTTTAAGTTTTTTTTAATAAATTTAGAGTTTATAAAATTAATCAAGATATACATAAACTAAACTGATTATTTATGTAAATAATAATAATAATAAAATGTAGCCTTATTGATGAAAAAACAAAATATTGGATGGAAGCGTAGACGTCGACTTTGGACTATACGCATAAGATCAATTATACATTCGATCAACCAAATTTGAAATATGGCATCCAACGAGTTTACCCAACAGAAGGTGATTTTGACGTTGCTAAGGTCCTGGCTAGATCTTTAGGTCCTCGAGAAGATCCCCACCAGTTTGGCTCAGAAGTTTGACGAGCAATGCATGGCTTTTGACAAATTCTTAAGAGTTTTCAACAAAGTTGGCCTTTAGACTTGAAAATAAATAAGTTAAAAACACCGTTGCATTGAATAAATGGCAAAATGTGGGCGAACAAGTTTGAAAGATATAAATAGATGAATAGATAGGCATGCGCTTAGTTAACAAACCCCACAACACAACTTTTTTTTTTTTTTTTTTATATATATATATTAAAATAGATATTTTGATCCATTTATATGTAATTCAATTAATTTTACAAGCTTTTAAATTAATGAATATATAAGTCTTCAGTGACTCTAAAAAAACTCAAACTCATAATTATTGGAGAACAAATTCAAAACCTGACCAACTAAGTTATCTTTCATGATTCCACAATGCCAACTTTGTTAAGAAGATGTTTGGTTTTATATCTTAAAAATATTTTTAAAAAATTAATATTTTTTTATTTTAAATTATTTTTTACATGTTTTTATTTTGTTTTGATGTGTTAATAACAAAATAAATTTTAAAAAATAAAAATATATATTATTTTAATATAATTTCAAATAAAATATATTTTAAAATCAACCCTAAAAAATAATTAACAAAGTGAAACAGCTACATTCAAAAATAATTAACAAAGTGAAACAGCTACATTCAACATTATTGCACAAGTACAAGAATCAAAAGCGATTAAGACCGTGGAAGACCACATGCAAATAGTATTTGAAAAAAAAAACACGATAACATTATCAAAATTTCTTAAATATGGTTATATTTTCATAGCTTACAAACCATGCATTCAAATTGCAAAGTGAGAGATGATTCTGGGGGTGACTAAAATAAGGGCGTCCTCCTCCCCGAGCATTGAACTTAGAAGGAATTCAAAGAGAAGAGCTTTTAAAACTCGCAGACAATATTTCTTCATTTTTTTAAAAAAAAAACCACAACTTTTTAGGGATATTTTCTAAATGATTACCTTTTAAATAATACACTCAGTTATTATAAAAAGAAAAGAAAAGAAAGGCGGGCTTCCAAAACACCACACAAGAATACTTGGAAGTTCTTGATTTTTGAACTTCTCGATATTTGATGGTAATGCTTTGATACATGCCTCATATTTCCTTAACTAAGGAATGCCATGTTGGCCTCTTAGTACTGAAAAATCAAAAGATAATATTACTCGCTAGGATTACTGGAGCCCTTCCCATGTTCCTGTTGATCTGAGCTAGAGGAGCCATCAAACCTTGACGAGAATCTCATTAGATCTTCTTGTTGTTGATTTAGTTGTTGCTGTGATGGAAAGCTTTGTGAAAAATGGCCGGGGAAAGGTTGTTGATTAAAGAGGCTTGAAGTGTAGTACGGGAAATTGGCATCATTGCTAGAAAGGATTTGTGCATATTGAAGCAAGTCTGGGTAAGTGTCTGGAACAAATGATGAGGGGGGAGGGGGAGGGGGGAGGGGGAGGGGGAGCAACTGGCCTAGGATTTTGTTCAGTCATGACATTGCTTGAAGTCCCAGAACCCATGAAGTAGCCGAACTCGTGAACTCTTTCAGGAAAATTAAGCTTAGCCTTGCTGCCTTTGAACTTAAGCGCTGCCTTGTCATACGCAACAGCTGCATCCTCAGCAGTATCAAAAGTACCAAGCCAGACTCGAGCTGCCTTTTTAGGGTCACGTATTTCGGCTGCCCACTTACCCCAAGGTCTTTGTCTCACTCCTCTGTAATGCCTTCTCCTTGTATTTTCTGCACAAACAAAATCGTGTAAGCGATTGTAAGGAACTGAATTTTAACAGTGATGCATGATCATGCATATAAATATGTAAAAAAAAAAAGAGTACAGAAGGATTCTCAAAATAATTAAATGAACGCTAGGGATTAGAGTGCAAGTCAATGGTCTCAAAATTTTCATCATCAGCAACCATGTTAGATAATTGAAAGGTTATGAGTGTATGGGATAGTGTACGAGTGCAAACGTATACGATGCAAGTAGATTCTACCCCTCTCCACTGTAATATTCTAATATTATCAGGTATAATGGCTAGGTTATAATATCATAATAATTATTCACTTTCCAATAGGTAAAAGCTAAAGATAAAACTTCATATTTTTATGAACTTCTCATGCAAAAGTTTATTAGATTTGAATAAGCTAAGAGATTATATCATATCGAAGAATCATTGAATTAATTTTCAGGTGAAGGTTAAATTAGTTTTTCATACTGACAATAAATTAGATGTCAAAACAAAGTGGGTTTTATTTTTTATATTAATATCTAGATCGTTAACGATTTGCATCTCAAATGATATTATTTTTTCATTTATTTTCAAGAAATATTGAATTACAACCCCTTTTTTTTTTATTAAAAAGAAAACATATATATCCCTGGCCATTAAATACACACACCCCTTACTATAACTGAGCGTATAGAGATACTCATCCCCTGTAATAACTCAGAGAGTGGGACAATAGAAGACAGTACGTAGCACTGGCACGTCTCAGAATACAGCTAGCTCAAAACTCCTCCTCCTTTACACCTCTAGCTATAGTTTGGTAATCAAGTAATTTAGACCAATAAAAGCAAGTTCAACTTAGAGCTAGAACTCTATATATGTTTATATATAAATGCAACTCGATAGGTAAAGTAAGATGCAGTACTATAATGCCAAGCAAGCTGAACGTGCGTTGGATAAAGGCCAGCAATTCATAATTTTTTTTCAAGTTTTCTTTTGATTTGATTCTATTAATTATAATTTTATGCGAGCAAAGTCGTTAAGAAGACATTTAACATTGAAAAGCAAGCAAAAAATCAGGATTCAATACCTTTAAAAGAAACCCAAACACGAAATTAATTGATAGATTGCGGTGTTCATCGATCAAGGACAAAAAAAATTTGGTCTTATGTACCAACAAACCGTGCTGTCACTTTCAAGATTAGGCATGGTGAAGCAACGAGAAGAAGTAAGTAGGGATCATCAAAGGATAAGGCACAAGGTCAATGTCCCAACAAAAAGGAATGCTAGTGATTCACGGAAGTGACCATATCCTTCCCTTTTCCCTTCTAGTTAATACGAGGAATGTCGTGAATCATTGATCAGTTCACACCAGTGAAGCTAGTTATAGCCAATAGGAAGAGATTGACAGAATCAACTAGAGCACATGGTAAATGATTTGTTACCACCTTCACATCACTAACATGTGCATCTCCGCAGAGAAAAAAATGAAGGGGTTATTAGGCTGGCCTTTTTTTTATAAAAAAAAAATAATAATTTATCAATGAAAATAAAGAGAAAGGACATGTATCGATACAGTGAGACAACTTTGACGAGATAAATATCTATTAAAACAAGATGAAGAAGCAGCAAAATTAGAAAGTCTTGACAACTTAAGCAAGAAAACGATTAACCTTGCCAAGTGAACTTATTGCTCTAGGAGTACTATTTTTCTCTTGTTTTTTCCATTTCCAGATATGAAGCAAGTGTCTTCGTTTTTTTTTTTGTGTAAATTAAATTTGTCTAGATCATTTGGGATAATGCCAAAAACTTTATTTGAGTGGAGCTAAAGGCCGGCGTAGGTAAAGGATTTTGAAAAGAGAGATTCAAATTAAGGAAGGGAAGAAATATCCATCACCTTGATCTTGCACTGGTTGAGACTGGTCAGGTTCGCCTTTGACGACGGATTGATGGAGAGCAAATGGGGTTGATTGCACCGTTGGGACGTTATTGTCGGTAGTACCCATGGCTTGAGTGAGAGCTGAAACCATAGAAGACATGTCTGTCTCTGACCAAGTGGAAGAATAAGAAGGGAAGTCATCAAGTTCCTTTTCCTTCTCCTCTGATGCTTCCGGTGGAAGTGGCCTCTTTCCATACCTGCGATCCACCTTTGAAAAAAGACAGTTGATGCTAAATCTTTTGGTTTTAGGACGGTGACACTAGGGCATGAAATGACTGTTGCTTTGCTAGATTTGCAGCTTCTGAATAAGCCCTACACATCAAGAATCAGATCAAAGGACTGTTAGTGTTGGGCTTGGGTGCACAGGCAGAGAGAGAGGGGGGAAGAACCGGAAGAAGTGAGGGTACTTTGACAGGTGGTATTTATTGGTCAGTGTTTATCTTCTTGTATCTGCTTGCGCGAAATAAAAAAGTTGACTTTTATTTTATTACAAAAAAACGACTAGTATTTCCGTATTTCTCAAAATAAATAAATAAACGAGTGGTATTTTGGTGGAAATTAATTAATACTGCAATCATTTAAACGTCCCCCGAGTATCCTAAAATAGTGGGATTGCTCCTCTTCTTTGAATAACTGCAGAAATGCCCCTAAAATGTGTTTTGCGATCTTATAACATTACAAATCGGTCTATTAGATTTCACCCATTTAATCTCAGCCATTGAATATGACATGCAAGTCTCTCTCCCTCCCTAAAAAACCACCAAAAAAGACCCAAAAGCACACGGAGTTAGAGGTTGATATTTATACGTACGTGCTGTAATAATGATATATTTATCCTAACATTACCAGGCTGGTTACTTAATGATTTTATGATCATATTTTTCATGTATTTTTTACTTTTTATTAGGAAGCATGTGCGATCCACATAAATTTAGATGGATTGCAATTGTCAACTAAAATACTCATTAGTTTAATAATTAATTAAAGGGTTGAAGTCATAAAAAAAATAAAATAAAAATCTATTCTAGGGAAGTGGTATCAATAAAAGTGGTTTATTAATTTAAAAGATGTTTGTGTGGATTAGTCATGCTAAATCAATCAATTAGGCTAAAACATACAGAGAATTATTTCAATTATCAATCTTTTTGACTGATACCCCATAGATTTCTTTCTTTTAGTTTTAATATATGTTCTATATAAAATATTGATTAGAACCCACTTCCTAGCTAGGTCCTGATCCCCTCTAGGGTCAAGACCACCATCAAATGAATGGAATGTTTCATTGCCACGCGATCACCCTTTCGACTCCACCATTACTAAATATATATTGTATGTTTTAAGGCACGACAATCTTGAATCTAAAACTAAAATTCGTTTTTTTTTTGTTTGATTTGAGTTTAATAATCATGCTATGTGACATATATAATCTAGAAACATGCTTGTGCTCTGAAAAACCTAGATAAGAATTTAACAAATTTTGTTTTTTTGAAAGTTTGTAAAAATTAAGGTTGCATGTCAGTAAGAACACTTCACGAATTTACCATGTGTCATGAACATGTTTTTATATATATATATATAGAATTGTTAATGGTGAGCTCCAGAATTTCTTGAGTTAGCGGGTGACAAGAGAGACGAATTAAGTTTATGAATGATCGAGAGAGATGATTTTTTTTTAAAAGACGGTGAAGCAAATTTGTTTATTCAATTATACTTGAATAATTAATTATCAAATGAAACAATTTGACTATGTTATCATAATCTTGTTTGCATGTTGGCGTAGTTATTATAATTATATTTATTTGTATTAAGTTTAAATAAGAATAGTAATAGATCCCATATCCATTAAAAAAACTAAACCCAAATTTTCATATAATCTTTATAGCATTTTCTTTTCAACTTGCTTTCGATTTTTAATTTTTTTTATTGATTGAGATTGAATTTAGAAATTTCAAGAATCTTTACAATCCATCAGGATGCCCAATTACTTGAAATATTAGGGATACCTTGCAATTTGGCCATATATTTGAATTTGATGAGCGTTTTCACCAAATGTGAAGTAATTAGTGGTTGAATGCAAACAATTTCTGAGGGGATCGATATGACGCTGTGCATATGGAGACAGCTTGTTCTGCACAATGCCAGAGCTGAAAAATATATTTTGAGAGCATTTCCTATTTCGTGGCATCGGAATATAGGGAATTGCTGCCGGAAGAGCTCAGGATGGAGGTTGCAATTGCATAACCGCGAGCTAAATGTGATCGATCATGTTTCACTTTGTAGCCATGAGATTATTTCCTTGAAGCAACTGAATCAATTAATAAATCTCATTAATTAGAATTCAAGCAGTACTAGAGTGATTCATGCCTGAGCACTCCACTAAAAGTCAAATAAGCTACGAGTTAGACTATCTACCTATCTATGTTTTTTTAAGTAATTACATCACTTTGAATGTCATCCATGTACTTGAAGACCATTTGTGTTCAACGGCGAGCGCAAGAATTTGAATTAGAAAATGCAAAAGATTTGGGTGAGAACTAGTTGCATATGACCAGCCTGCAGCCTGCAGCCTGTGAGAAAAGCCAACAATTTAATATTAATTGGTCGATCGAAGTTTCAACAGTCTGGTTTTTGAGGGTTTGAGACTGAGATATTAATTATTTTCGAAGTATTTATTTTGTTTAAAATTTTATTAAAATAATATTTTTTTTTTTGATATTAGCACATCAAAATAATCTCAAAATAATTTTTGTTTAAATTTCATGGAACATGGTTTAAACCTAGTCTCTAAACGTGCACTTCACCATGAAGCTTAGGTTCTGCTTTCTTTATGTAGGGATCGACTTCTATATATAGGTAGCCATTTTCTTCCCTTGATTATGCATGTCGGATGTGGGATCGAGCTGTAAAGACAGAAACATGCAAGCAGCTCCATTCAACACTACACATTGATAAAATGTCATTAAGACTCAGCTTCCGAAGTTTCTAGTCTTACACTCATTCGATAACCTCTCGCCTTTCTATTTATCAAACGATCGAACACATGATTCATCAGAAGGAAAAAAGGGAAAGTCAGAGACAGAATTTCTTGAGTACATATATGCTTGCCTCTATGTTACGTGCATGTGCCCTTGCTCAGCACATGCGAAATAAGTCAGATGTGCACTGATCATGGGTGTGTGTGTGTGTTTTATATATATATATATATATATATATATATATATATATATATATATATATATATATATATATATATGAACACATTCATTTGTATCAACTATTTCATGTGACCTTGTTAGGGTATTTCCTCTAAAGACAAAGGACTTATGTATGCACACGCCTCCTATCGAATCCATTGTATATTCCGCTCGGCAATAAAGTAAGGATATTCAGGCGAGAAACTATGTGTTAAGGAATCCATAATATTTGAATTCTTCATTCCTAAGATGAACTCTTTAAAATGGTATTAAAGACTGTTGTATGAATAATGCTATCTATCTATCTATCTATCATAAAATATCTATCTTGTTTTATTTTTTTATAAAACTAAATTAATTTTTTTATTAGTGAAACTCATCGATTGACTAGTCCACCTCTCTGTTATTGATTTTATTTGAAAAACTAATTCATGATCAATAACGTTGCTTTTGAATATTTTCCGTAAAACCCATTTGATTTTATGTTATAAAATTGCTTTTAAAAAAATTATTTTTTTTTATTTTTAGATATTTTGATATGTTAATATAAAAAATAATTTAAAAAAATATATTTTTATATATAAAAAAACATTTTAAAAATCAACTAATATAATATTAAAAATAACCTCAAATATTTATATTATTGGGTATTTAGTTCAGTCCACCACCTATAAAATTAAAGAAGATTTGAGATGAACCATCTAGGTAGTGGCCCAGTGGTAAGAGCTTGGGATCAAGAAGTTTGCTCCCTCTGTGGTCTCAGGTTCGAACCCTGTGGTTGCTCATATGATGGCCACTGGAGGCTTACATGGTCGTTAACTTCAGGGCCCGTGGGATTAGTCGAGGTGCGCGTAAGCTGGCCCGGACACCCACGTTAAACTAAAACTAAAAAAAGAAGAAGATTTGAGATGACTTACATGCTCACTGGGTTTGCAGGATGTTCAGTGGGCTGTGGAATTAGTCGTGGTGGGTGCAAACTAGCCCGGACACCCATGTAAAAAAAATAAAAATTTGAGGTTAACTCTAAGGGGTGTAGCTTAACTGGTCAGATTTTGGATCTGCTCTCTAGAGATCATCAGTCTAAATTCCACAAATTTCAAAACCCATAAAATTAGTTGAAATACACGCAAATTAACCTGAAAACCATTAATATAATAATAATAAAAAAAAAAGAAGATTTGACGTGTAAGCTACACTGGATGGCATGGATTTTGTCTATTAGACCGGACAAATCACACTATCTTCATTTACAAATAATGGAATTCAGTGTACCGATTAGTTAAAATTATTTTGGTTCGATAAACCAGATCCACGTAATATTTTCTCAAAATTAGATATCGTTAGCTTCTGTTTTTTTTTTTTTTTTTTTTATCATATTACAGAAAAAGATTTAGTTAACCAAATAACTTTTGATTTTTACTATATATAAATGTGTTTCAAACATTAATTTTATAGAAAATAAAACAACCTGCTTTTCATTTATAAAAAAAATATTTTTTATTTATTTTGCATATAAAAATTAATTTTATGATAGTTTTAATTAAATATGTATTTTTTAAACTTATCTTTCTAAAACTGTAATTAAAAATATTTTTTTAAAAAGTATATTTTTTAAACTGTAACAATAAAACTATAATACAGTTTTAGAGCATGTGTTGGAACATAGTGCAACCGTATTTTTAAAAATTTTGATTTTTTTTTTGCTCAAATTGAATTTTTTTTATATATTTTTAGATTGTTTTAATGTGTTAATGTTAAAAATAATTTTTAAAAAATAAAAAAAATTATTTTGATGTATTTCTAAGCGAAAAATATTTTAAACTACAATCGCTATCACAATTTTAAATAGCTCTTTATTCTAGTCCTTCCAGAATATTTTTTAAAAACACTTTTATATATATATATATAACGACGAATCTTTACGAGTATAACTCAATTCTTTAGTTGTTGACATATTCAGTCTTGTATCCATTGCACCGGGTATTAATAAGCATGTTTGGAGCAAATGTTGCTTCCTTTTGGATTCGGTGGTTTGTCTTGTACTGCTATTTGCTTGATTTCTTCCGCACGAAACGTTATAGTGTTTGAATACTTGCTTTCTGTCAAGATCTTGAAGAAAGACAAATTCTAACTTGAAGCTGGTTAATCATGATGACTAGGTGTGGATGGTTATTTTAAAAATATTAAATTATTACTTATTAAAATAAAAAAAAACTTAAAAAATATTTTAAAAAACACAATATCATGTAAGTTTGACTTTTTTTTTCACTTGAAATCCAACTAACTATGACATAAAAAATTAAGGGTTCGATAATCTCACATCAACTAGCTAGTTAGTGGCCTGATGATTAGCCTAATATGGACACACAACCTTCCTTCTATCCTGAAGTAAGGCCGTTTTAAGGTTAGTTTGATCAGAGGCAAAGAAACCATACCGAGATATACTTGTACATGTGAGTTTAACCATATACGAAGTAGAAATTCAAATTGATATTGCATACATCAATTTGAATTTATATTCAGAATGAGACAATCGAATTGGATTGGAGGGGGGAGAATTCAAAATGTCACACTATGCAATTTTGTCAAATAATTATGATGATAGATATTAGGTACGTGGACTGACCTTCAACCGGCCATTTGCTCAGGGTTGTCGCTGACTTCCTTAGCCATATTCCCATTTGACTACGACCAGCAATTACATACTGGATGACATAAGCCTAAGCGACCTTCCGGACGCTCCATGCCATTTTCAAAGGTCACACACACATCTTATCACATGGTCTCATGTGTATACTTTTTTTTTTAATATAAAAATATTAAATTAATTTTAAAAAGTTCAAATAAAAAAGTATAAAATACCGCGTGGAAACAAAATTTGAAAAAAACCTTGTAGGTATAACACAACAGTACATCAAATACAAACATAAATATAATTTTAGTGAAGGCTTCACTAAATTTTAACATAATTACATTGATATTATAGTTTTTAGTAATATTTTTATTTTAAAGACTTTTTTTAATACAAGTGAGGTAAGTATTAAAATTTTAGACACAAATAAATTATATCTTTTGACTAAATATCTCTAGAGTTTGACAAGAAGTATAAATCATTTCATAGATAATATTAGAAAAAACAACTATAGGTTTTCTATGTCGCTACTAGAAGTCTAGGCGACCTTAGAAGGAAAAATCAATTACCTGGTTATTTGATGGGAAAAGGTCTAATTTTATAAAATAGAATTGTCACCTAATATTATAATCACCATAAAATCA
Organism: Populus simonii; assembly: GCA_007827005.2. Classification (NCBI taxonomy): domain Eukaryota; kingdom Viridiplantae; phylum Streptophyta; class Magnoliopsida; order Malpighiales; family Salicaceae; genus Populus; species Populus simonii. The sequence goes on from VJNQ02000507.1 coordinate 35,424, forward strand.
TAATTAATCATCAAAGATCTAAAAAAAAAAAAACTAGTTACGCTAAAAGAAGATAATATCATCCCTAAAATATCTTACTTGAGAAAAACTGCATTGTTAGTCCTGTCCTAAATTACTAAGGTTTGTTGTGTTCAAATTACCAGTGGTGTATCTATTAGGTGCATGCGAGTTTTACTAGGATGGGTTAAACTCTAGTTTACTATGATTTGTTTTTGTCATTCCTAATTGCTTGGTAAATTAACAATTTTAAGTTGCTCACCTCAGATCACAAGTCAAGTTATGTTAAAAAATGTAACCATAAGCCTATGTTGGATTAATAGAATCTAACCTAGAATCTAAAGAAAGTCCATGAAAGGATACTTAATAAAGTTCACCCAACATATGATATCTTAATAATATTGCATTAATTTTTTTTTAATTTAGGAAACATGTTACTTCTCTTGTCATTCGAGGTAACGATTCACTATAATTCTATTTACTTCAAACATTAAAAGTAAATAACAAAACCTTTTTTTATTGGGTTTTTAGAAAACCAAGGTTAAACTTTTAAGATATTTGGAATGTCAAGTATAACATGCCTTTTAATTAGATCCAAATCCTAATAAGCTTTATAAACTTGTTATAAAGTCTAAAATGCATGCAAAATATTTTTTTTATTTTGTATTTTTTAAGAATATGCTAAAGCAAGTATTTATATCAAATGCTAAAATGTGAAAAATATTTTTGGGCTTTTTTTTCTTGTTTTGTAAAAAAACAAACAAGAAAGGCATGCTTTTTTTTTTTTACAATGATAAAATATGAAAAAATAATTTTTTAGAGGAACTTATCCATAATGCAAATTGAAAAAAAATTATTATTTTTTATGGCATTTTTTTTTATCAATTTATCTAACACATACTTAAAAAAAATTAGTCACCCACACAATCATTTCACGAATTATAACTTACACAATGTCATTTCACCAATAACAACCCACACATGTAGTATCATTTCGCCAATCACAACCTACAAACACACGATGTTATTTCATTAATTACAAAACACATCATATAATCAATTATCAAACCAATTAGCACAACAACATATCAACAAATTAAGAAAACTTTCAAAGTTCAAAATCAACCTTTTGGATGAGTGGAAGTTGTTGGGGCCTCAAAATAATGCTGGAATATAGTGGCAACACTTATACCCAAGGGCCACCGTCACTGGAGAGGGCTGCCACCTGGTGGATTGGGAACTCCTTAATCCTTTTTTTATTTCCTCGTTAGCAAGAGGCAAATCAACACTTCATGAAAGAGATTGGGGCTAGGAAAGCTTTGGCATTTTTCCTTTCTCTTTCAAATCTCTCTCTTTTCTATTACTAGATGTTGCCGCCATTGTTTGTGGCTTTTTCCAGTGGGGAAAGATACCGGGGGCAAAATGAGTGGTCAACATTGATGCTGATTAATGGAGAAGGGGCTATCCCTGGTGATGGATAAAAAAGAGGCCGGAATAGTTGTCAAAAATGCATTTTTAACGATATAAACTTGAATATTAAAAACAAATCATAAAATCATAAGTAATTTTTTTCCAACAAATTTGAATTGAACCTGTAATGTCAATTGGACAATAACCTAACATTATCAATTAAAGTTTACCCTCTATTTGAATAGAACCCATAATCTTAGTTGGACAAACTAAAAAATCTTTCCACCTCAGTTGCACTTTAACATTCCTTAAAACACTTGATGTTTTGATTGGTTATGCAAATCAAACACTCATCATATTTTAGTTCTATATAGAATCCCTATTTTTTCTATTATCGCTTATTACTTCTTACTTCTACTGGGTTAGGGCTCCAACTTCATAGCTATAAGTTAGGCTCTTTAAATGCCTAAAAAAACATCTTTTTATTCATATACATCATCTAATCTTACAGAGTGAAATGGTCTTCCATTTAATAGCTTCCATAATAACTACTGTCGCGGGGGCGATGTCGTCTGGCGACGGTGGAGGCTCTCTGTCATGCCTCCTGATGATGAGGTGTTGGAAAGGGTTTTGGATTTAATCATAAAATTATGATTAATGTTTTAGGAGTCGCCACCTAGTATTATGGTCACTAGGAACCTATGGTCTGCGAGAGTCTGGGTAAGGGACTAGTTGTGTAAGGGGAAGACACATCACCCCCAGTGCACCCTACCTAAGGTAAGCTGCATTGTTGTTTAATTGTTTTTTTTTTCTAAGTCGGGTTCTATTTGTTGGTCTTTTCTAAGGCTCAAGGTAGATCTATCTTCATGAGAGAGTCTCTACCTTATCGGGTTAAATCCTAACCGTTCTAAAGTCTGAATTTTAGCATCGTATTTTTACACCTTGTATCTTTAATACTTGAGGGTGTACTTTATCGTGTAATTTTACACCTCACAAATATTAAAGTCTACATCTGGATCCTAGAAAAAAAGATTGGAAAAAGGTTTTTGACATTTTGGCCAAACCCTAATGGATGATCATAAACTAGTTATGATATCCATTTTTTGGATTTTCAAAAACATGAAAAAGATGCAATCTTTTAATGAAAACATGCTTGGAAAATTTTTAGGATTTGGCCATATGAAAACAAAATGTTTTTCTTTTGTTTTTTTTTTTTTTGAAAAGGGAAATTGACTTAAAAGTTTTTGAAATTTTTTGAAAAATGTTTTGAAATTTTTTTTTGAAATATTTCGTAGAAAACCGGGTATTTTAATACCGGATTTGTATTTTACAGTGTAAATATACAACCCGATATTATGCAAAACTGGTAGAAAAATATTTGAGAAAATCACAAATTTTTTTTAAAGATTTTTGAAATTTTTTTTGGAATTTTTTTCGTTTTTTTTTAAAATATAATACTATAACATAATATAATATAATATAATATAATATAATATATAATATTAAATATGTGGGCTGGGCCGACCCAGCTAACTGGGCCGAGCCCAGGAGCTTTTGGTTGGGCCGATCTTGGCCCAACATATCCTTTTCCTTCTTTTTTTGGGCCAGGCCGGACCCAAATGGTCCGGCCCAGGCCCGCATGGTTGCTGGCCTGACCCAGCAACCATGCAAATTAATAAGGCTGCATGCAGAACGAGAATTCGTTCTACATGCAGCAACTCAGTTGCAGCTACGGCGGGGTGGCGCTACCTGATGCCGGAGTGCCTAAATGGAGGCCTGGCTGGTCGTGACGGGGAGAGGCCGACGTGAGGACTGTGGCCGAGGCTGTGGAGTAGTTGGTGCTGTTGCTGCCGATACTGGAGAAGGAAGAAAACAAAAATGGCAGTGCTGGTGGGTTGCTGCCGCTGTGGAGGAAAAGGAGAAGCAGTAGGTGGAGAGGGATAAGTGTGGTGGATAGTGTGGCGGTCAAGCCGACTGTGACAGTGGTGGGGTGTGAGAGCACGATGGAGAGAGAGAGTGAAGAGGGAGAGACTTGTTGCAGAAAAACTGGGGAGGACGCTGGTCTTTTCCAAAGTTTGGACCCGATTTTCTCCTTCTTCCGAACATGAAATCTGCTCCTATTTATAGGCGGTGGAAGAGGGCAATCTGTCTTCACGAGGGAAAAATTTTCAGCCCTTGATTTGAATGGAAGAATCCAGACCGTCCGTTCAAAGTGTGCACCTCGAACTGCCAAATTTAACAGTCCAAGGCTGCCCGAGGTGGCCACTTTAGGCCGGTCATTGGAGCGATTTTGATGTTTATAGGCCTGAACGGATAATTCTCGGAGATAGAGGGAGTTTAGGTGACCATTTTGGTGCATGATTTGTCAATTTTGGTAGACGTATGAGGCATTAAATGCACCTTAAAAGTAGCTCCCTGAGCTGTCATTTTCGGGCAAAAATCGGGGAAGACAATGAACAGTGACCAGACGACGCGTCGTCTGGTCCCCCTTTTTTTTTTTTTTTTTAAAGCCGAAACGGTGCCGTTTTGAGTTAATAAAGGAGTTTTGACTGATTTTCAATTTAGTCCGCGTTCTTTCAAATTATTTCTATTAAACCCCTAATTGACCCTAAACCTTTGATTTAATGCAATTAGGCCCTTTCCGAAACTTCAATTGGAACCCCAAGTTTGCGCGCCTTGTACAGTGTAGTCCTTGGTCTTGGATTTATGCAATTTCTCCCCTAATTGACCATTAAACTTTCAATTTCTTCAATTTAACCCCCGGAATTTGTCAATTAAGCCCCCTAATTTTGGCGTCTTTTGCAGATTGGTCCTTGGCTGCGAATTTTGTCAATTTAACCCCTAATTGACCCCAAAACTTCAATTTTCTTGCAATTTGGCCCCTAATTTCAATCAATTAACTTTGTAAAAATTAAATTTGGTCTTTTAAAATTCCAATCTTCTCAATTAAGCCCAAATTAGGCTCCCAAACTTAAGTTTTCACCAATTAAGCCCCAAATAAAATTAATTTGGCTCATTTAAAGTATAATGAAGTCCTTGCACTTAATTAAATCCTCCAATTTGGACCTAAATTAATTCTTAAACATAATTAAAATTTAATTTGGCCCATGATTAAATCAAATTGGCCTATTAAAAATTTAATTATGTTATTAGACTTAATTTTTATACAAATTCATCCAATAATAATTTAATTTGACCTTGAATTTGCATTTTTTTTCTCTTTTTAGGTATAATGGGGTACAATTAGGTCTTGAATTTCCTCCAAAAATTACAACTTGATTTTTGCCTTTTTTTATAGTCTTTCTTAATCTGCTTTCTCCACATTGCCAGCCTTTATTTTATTTTTTTGATTTTTATTTTGAAAAAGGAATTTATTTTGGGGAATAACCCAGAATTGGGTTATGACAACTACCATACGAGTATTTCCTCTGATCTATCAACTAAAACCAAACCCAAACTTGCCTTGAACTCCACTACTTTATTCTTTTCATAATAGCATACTTAATACTAACTCATAGTATATGTAAATTATGAATATTGCATAAAAATAAAAGAAAAACAGTTTTAAATTCAAAAATTAAAACTAGGGCAAATAACGAATCAATCAAACAAGTTGACTTACATCAACAAAGCCTTTCTTTGCAACATTAGTCCAATCCTTGGCAACCACACCAGTCTTTGAATCAAAATCAACAGTCAAAGTCATTGATGGCTTATGACTTATTGATCAAAAACACGCCATGTAATCCCTGCCTCCGACATAGTTTATCGCATGTGGATATCAGGGCAAGCTTACTTGTAAAGGAGGTATAATAGAAAGACAAAAAAAGTTGTAATTTAGTTTTTTTATTAACTAAGAATCCTAACTGATCTTCAGATATTAGGTAAAGGGTTGATTATGTAATAGAAAAAATAGACATCACCCTATATATCCTATCAAAGGTAAGATGCATTGTTATTTGTTTTTAATAATTAATATATTTTAATATGGTTTGTCTAAACTAATACGGATGGTATTCAGGGTATTGTCTTTATTTACAAAACAACATTTGAAGGACATAGCTCGATATTGAACCTTACCATTCTAAGTCATTTGATGAACCATATTAATTAACTCTATTATCTGTTAATTAACATTCAAATAACAAAGTATATCATGAGACCATTTCATCCTATGTCTTTTAACAAATAATATAATCATTTAATATGAGATTGGGATGTTCATGATCATGGTCAACTGACTATATAATATCCAAAAGACAAGGTCTAATTTTAGACCATTCCATCCAAAGTTTTTAAAAATGATAGGTGTATCAGATTACTCAGAAAAATAAGATGAACAGTTATGTGATGATCAAAGTTTTATTAATCAATCACCATCCAAGAGATCATGAATTAATTGATCATATTCTTCATTTATCAACATCCGAAGGACAAGTTCTAGTATTAGACAATATCATCCTGGATGGAATAGTATTTAATAAAAACAATTAATTCAAGAACTATATATTGATTGATCATATTCAATATCAATAAAAACATTATCTAAAGATAGACCATTCTATTTTGGGTCAATAATCAACTAATAGAGACAACTAATACAATGATCTTTTTATTTATTTATTTATTTATTTTTTATGTTCATTAATCAACATCAAAAGACAATGCCTACTGAGTTAATTAATCATTATTATTCTTGTAATACTTTTTTTATTTCATATTTTTTTAGAAAAATAATCAATCATTCAAAAAAATTTACAGTGACAATTCCAACACAAATATTCCATAATTCAACAATCTCATAGTCCAATCAACATAATCTAAGATTATTTTACAATCAAATCTTTTATCAACTTCTCATGATAATTCTTAACAAATTCAATCAAACATTAAAACTAATATTTCACCTAACACACAAATTAATCCAAGGTTTATCAAAAACTTCCCAAATCAACAGATAATCAACCAACAAAAATCAACAAGTCAAACCCCCTCATATAATCAACCAACACAGACAAAAATCATCATACATAATAATTCCCAAAAAAATCCACACAAAATTCATTTAAATTATAAAACCACAAAAGTCATTTTCAAGGTTTGAGTTTGACCTTCGGGAACAACTATAGACGTCTGGAATCTGCTGGAAGAGGAATGAAGAGTGGTGGCGCTTATGTTGCATGTGCTGGAAGAGAATCACCATTGCTAGCGCGTCGTTGCAAGCGCCGACGAGACCTGGGAGCTCGTTGTCACAGCTGGAAACGAAGAAGATGAAAACTAGCAAGGGGGAAGCGGGATTTAATTTAAACCACTTGTAACAACGACTGCGTTTTGTGCAGTCTTGTCTTGTTTAAATAAAATTGAGTAAGCTACGATGTACACGTGTAGACTGCCACGCTGGCTATAGAGAAAGAATAGATTTTACCTTTAAATTCCCTGAGGATTGGAACAGAGGATATAGAAAAATATAACAGAAATGAAAGATTCTCTCCCTAATTCTCTCGGCTTCCTCTTCCTGTCTTTTTTTTCTCTAAGCTCATGCTGAGTGCGTGAATACGGTTCCCTTCCCTTCGTCCCCATTCATTTTCTCCTCCATTACTTTACCTCAAGGTTTACCAGTTTTTTACCCGCAGCACTCGTGAGAACCTTCATGTGGAAGACCAGTCCTTTCTCTTCCTGCTGACACCGATGGCGAGGCTCACGACTGCCAGAGAAAGAAGATCAGCTGAGTTAAAATTTTTGTTTCGTTTCTCTCTCTACTGTAATTTTTCTTCCTCTTTGATTCTTCTCTTTACAGGTTACAAATGCTGATGTCACCAGTGGAGGAGGTTGGGTGGCTGGCCGAAGCTGCTGGTGGAGTGTCTGTCACAATGTTGGCTTCCTTCTCTTTTCTTCTTCCTCTCTTCTTTCTTTCTCTCAATAGCTGTTGTTATTTGACTTGTAGGTGCTTGCGTGGAGGACTTTTTATGATGGTGGTTTCTGTGGTTGAGGCGCATAGGAGATATGGTCGTCGACATAGGAGAGAGGCTGGTGTTTGGGTTGAAAATGAAGGGAGGCAGCGGCGTGGAGGATCTGGTGGTGACTGATGAAGCTCGCTGTGCTAGTCTGCCATGAACAATGGAGGAAAATATGGTGGTTCTTTGTTTTGGTGTTTTAAAGGAGAGGGAGGGATGGTTTTTTTGTTCTCCCCAAAGGAGGAGGCTAGTTTTTAGGGTTTTTTTTTTTTTTTTTTTTTTTTTTTTTTTTTTTTTTTTTATCTCTTCCCAGAGTGAGAGGTGGAATGTCCCATTTTTTATTTTGCATTTTATAAGTGGTTTTAAAAATATTTAAATTTTTTTTTTTTTTGTTTTAAATTAATAATTTTTTGATATTTTTATATTATTTTGATGTATTAATATTAAAAATATTTTTTAAAAAAAAAAAATATATTATTTTAATATATTTCCGAGTAAAAAGAATTTTTAAAAAATAATATTAAGGTAATTTATTTTTATTGAGATATTATTTTGATTTTAGCTTTTATATTACTTGGGATTCATGTAATTGCAAGGATTAACTTGGTATCCATGACTACTTTAGATCCATACCCCTTGGTCATTGTCATTGACCTTTCTCATGTAATTTTAAAATTCATTCATTCTGAGAGATGATCCACTCTGTGGTCATGTCAAGAGATGGCCTACCCCCCTAAAGTTTTGAAATTTAAGAAACTCACTCAAAGTGTTTTTTGAAAGCATGGTTATTTTATAGAGTGACTACTCAAGGAAGTAATTTTTTTTTATCATAAAGTTTAATTTGACTTACTTGACCATCATGAGACTTGGCTAGAGGTGTCATTATTGTTGGACAGTGATACAAGGCTTAACTTCTGATATTTGGTTGAATTCCAATTATACAGGATCAAACTTCAAAGAGAGTAAAATTCTTAGTGTAGGTTGAATTTTGATGCAAGACTGAACTTCCAAGTACACGTTGAATTTTGAGATAGGATCTAACTTCATTGAATTGAAGTAAGTGGCACTAAGATCAAAATCTTGGTACCAGTTTGAATTTTGGTGACGAAGGATCAAACTTATTAAAGAGTAAGATTCTTGGTATGAATTGAATTCTGATGCAAGATCAAACTTCTTAGCACTAGGTTAAATTTTATTGACACATGGATCAAAATTCTTGTACTGGTTTGAATTCCAGTGACGCGGGCTCAATTTTTTTTAGTATTGGTTTAAATGCCAACGACTTAAGACAACATTTTTTGTACTGTTTCAAATTCTAATGATGCAGTTTTATTTTTATTTTTTTTTAATCGTGGGTGTTTGGACCAACTTGCGCGTACCTTGACTAATCTTACAAGCCCTGAAGTTAATGACCATGTAAGCTTCTAATAGCCCTGAGATTTATGAGACTCGAACAGGTAATTTCTAGAAAGCAAACTCAGAACTTGATCAGTTGAGCTACACCCTTCCAAATTGATGGAGTCTTAAACTTCAGGGTGTTGTCTATTTTAGATTTCATTGATTTTTTAAGTTATTACAGTACATTTAATATTCATCAATAAAATCTTCTTAATAATATATATGATGATTCTTAAACTTTTAAGGATATTTTAACCAAATCAAATGTTTGAACGTAATGGATGTAATGTATTATTTTACTTTCATGAAGACCCCTGGAAAAAGGTCTTTACACTGCTGCAAGGAGAGAACCGATAGATCCCAAGAAAATCGCCCACAGTCCCGCGTCAGAATTCCAAACTTGAAGCAGCAGCAAGAGACATCAAGTAAATTTGAGCTAGCTTCTCAGTGACGTTCAAGAACAGCTTGTATGCATAAATAATTATTAACGAAACAAAAATCTATCCAACCTAGCCGACTCAACACACATCGATTTTAAATTCAAAGCAGTATAGCTAGGAATTTCAACTCTGTCACAAATTTATGGTTCATTCATTTATTTAGACTTTGTCTTAAATCATTCCATAAACCCTTAAACTAGCTGTCCTCCATCACTAAGCATGAAAAACAAAGCACCTTAAAGAAGAAGCTAATAGAAGCTTCAATATATATTGCTGGCAGCACAATGAAGAGATTGAAGAGCAATGAAAATCAGTTCCTTGATGTAGGCTTACTCAGAGTCTTCATAAATTTCTGGCTCATCAAGTGATCTAGTGTCCACCTGATAGCGAAGGATTCCTCCAATGCCACCAAATCCTCTACAAGAATCTGATCCTTCCTCTGAATTATCTGTGAAAATCTCAAGCAAGCAGCCGAATTGCTGGTACTCATCTGCAAACCATTCCAGAAGGGACTTTTTATCTTCAACCTCCAAGTCAGATGAGGCGGTTGAATTCTGAAGGTTGCTCTGGTCGCCCTGTTGCTCCTTGTTTAAATGCTTTATTATAATCTCGTCTGTCTTGATGTTTTTCAGCACATACCGATTTATATCCAAATCTTCCCAGATAATCAGTGTCTGGATAGCACCCATCTCCAGAACCTTCGTGGTATCATCCAAGCCATACACTAACTTTCCATTATCCTGACTGGCTTCTTCCAAGAACTTACCAATCAAATACTTCTCCTGTACGGATTTAACATTGGATAGAATCTCCAGGGAAAACTCAATGGCTTGATTGAAGCCGTTTTCCCCACCGCATGAAACATCTATAGCTTTTATTACTTTAGCCTGTAGGCGAAGATCAAACAAGTCAGATCGGCTCGGCTCTGTCTTAAAGTAAACAGAACCAGCAAGTATTAATCCAACAACATTGGAGGATCTATAAAATGCTTTGTAGCAATTTCTGCTGCCTTCCTAACACATGATTATCCTCTGTGAAAATCAAATTTATATGTGAGTTCAAGTTGTTAAAGATAATAATGGTGAAAAATTAATAGAGAATATATATCAATTTGTTTATTTTATCGAGTTAAAAAATCTAAATTTTTATATCATCACAAATACTTATATTGAAGTTGATGTTGATGAGTTAAATATAATATTAAGTATTAATGAACATAGATAAGTAGATGAAAATATTGAGATCGACCTTGATTTCAACAAAGATGATGTTGAACATGACGATGAAGAAAATAAAAAGGAGGATTCTAATTAAAAGGTGTTGAATTGATTTAGATGTGATGTTTTATTATGTAATGTAATAAAAATTGTATAAGATATTTGTTGGTATTTTATATTGTGTTATATTTACATTTTTGGGATAGTTTTTTTATATTTTTGGAGATGTTTTATTTTTTATAGTTATGAGTTTAATACAAGCAATTTTTTAGTTAAATATGCTTGATGTTGTTATTGTTGTTGTATGTTTATGTTTAGGATGGCAAGGAAATTGTAAAGACTTTTAAAAAAAAAATGACAGAATTTTGCATTGTATTCATCTGTAAAGAAACAAAGAGGTAATTAATTGTTTGTGTCTAGTACAGCAGGATTGATAATCCAGTGGATCTTAAAAAAAAAATTATAATAGTCCCACGACTGAAGAAACTAATTTATTAGACAAACAATTAAGATAAATAATTTTGGTTTAATTACAGTTAATTTTATTCCATGTTTATATATATCCCTGTAAATAAGACCCTGCCCTTGATAAAGTACACACTACATCATAAACAATGATTGTAACAAGATGGAAGGATAAAATTGACAACTTATACATTTTATATCAGAATGGAGTCAAAACACGCAGAAACTAGCAATTGATTAATAATTTCTTGGTATTACAAATTTAATCAAGCCAATATTAGACAAACTGTGTCCGTTAATCTTGAGAAAAAAAAAAACCGTCGATGAATATAAAAAATAAATTCGAAACTGACAAACAAGAAAAAAAAAATTGAAAATGAAAGCAGAACATAGATGAGTTGAGAAGAGAAAAAAACACACCTGATGGTAATTTGTAAGGTTTTTTTTTTTAATTTGAAAGTACGGTTGTGGTTGTTTTTTTAAATGATTTTTATTAAAAAATGTATTAAAATAATATTTTTTATATTTTTTAAAAATTATTTTTAATATCAGCACATCAAAATAATCTAAAAATATAAATAAATATTAATTTAAAAAAATTTAAAAATATTTAAAAATATTTTTTAAATACAAAAACAAATGAGACTTAGAATCTAACTTTGTTCTAGCGTGTGGATCATAATTTATATAAAGAATGAAAGTTTTCTCTTGGAAACACGCAGGTGCGGTGGTAGGAATCAATTACACGATAACTTAGGAAAGAAAAAGAATATAGTGTGATTTTCAGTAAATTAAATAAAAAAATAAATTTAATAAAAATAAAAAAAATAACTTGTGTTAACTAAAGTTAGTACAATAAACATAGTGAGCCGGTCCATTTTAAATTATTAAACTCATTCATGATCATGAGATCGCGATAATCTAATAAAGAATAAATAAAAAAATAAAAAATCTCATTCTTTAAAAATAAATGTCGAACAATGAAATTAAAATAGAAAATAAGTAAAAATATATCAAGTTGGATTGATTTTTTAAATTCGTAATCCATGTCATTAGAAGCACCTTACATGAAAAAACCATGAAACTCAATCTTTAACTAATTAAATTAAAGCATGAAATCAATAAAAAAAATCAATTATATAAAAGTATCTATAATTATATTTTTATTTTTTCCTTGTGTTTTGAAAAATTATATTTTATGTTACATGTAAAACAAACAAATATTTCAATAATAATGAAGAGATGAAATTTCTCATTGAAACAACAGATCACATCTCTCTCTTGTCTCGCTCTGTCTCTCCCAGAAATCACAATTTTTGACATGGATTCCAATTGTTTAATCATGATGCAGCCCCGGATCATGATAGAGTAGAGAGTTGAAGTGGGATTTGGATCAATGTGACCTGGAGGATGATTTAAGAGTGGATTTTATTTTAAAATGGGTTCAAATTTTTAACGGATGATTAAGAAGAAATCTTAAAGGTGTGTGTGTGATTTGCACAAAGAAAAAAAAATGAGAGAAAGGGGAGGGGAGAAGGGCCGTTTGGGTTTTTTCAAAATATATGTTCTGTGTTTTTATATCCCAAAACTCCAGATTTCAACTTTACAATTCTAAAATACCTTTTAATTAGTTATAAAATCAAAAATCAAACAAGTCAACAAGAAATTCACGATTCTGATATATTTTTTTCAATATATTTTTTTAAAAAAAAACTACATTCATTGAATCCATTGTTGAAAAACAAGTTTATTAATATCAAAATTAACCTTTTTTATGATGAAATATAGCTAGTCCAACCTTTTCTCTCTTTCTTTTTTTTAGTGAGATTTTCTCTTATCTCTGTTTTTTTATTAACGTGGTTCTCCGGGTCAGCTTGCGGGTATCTCGACTAATTCCACGGGTCCTAGAGTTATCGACCATATAAGCCTCCAGTGGCCCTAAGGTTTATGAGATTCAAACTGATGACCTATAAGAAGCAATCTTAGAAGGACCTGATCAATTGAACTACATCCTTTAAAGTTGATTTTTTTTCTCTTATCTCTTGACATACCATGACTGAATTATGATGACAATTATACTTGACATCTAAACTTTAAAATTTAAAATAACATGACCAAATATGCATAAATTAATTTTTTTGGGATCAAATTGAAGTTTTTCTCTCCTTTTGGATAGTGAAAATGAAGAAAAATAATATTTTTTTAATAATAATTAAAATTTTTATTTTATAAATTGATGTCTAAATATTTTTTATACATGTACAAAGACATATAAAGAAAAAAAAAAGTCTTAGCATATAAAACCATGTTAATATAACTTATAATAATAAAATTAAAAAAGAAATAAGATTTGATAACTGAATAGAAAAAAAGAAAAAAAATATATAAACAGTGATATAAAAAATTAGATTAGTGTTGAAGAATATGCTTGATATTGTGTATTTTATATGGTGAAAATTTATTTGTTTTAGTTTATTAGTAGTAATCATTCTTCTAATTTAATAGGCAGGGACCGGAAACCGTAAAAATCTATTTTTTAATACTCTTCTTTTGCTCTTCCCTAAATCATTCAAGTTGCTGAGAAATTTTTTAGAAAACTATTAGTTTGTTATTATAGTAGTTGTTATGGTTATAGTTTGAAAAAAATTATTTTATAAAAAATATTTTTAGTTAAGATTAGTTTGAAAAAATAGATGTATGATTAAAACTGTGGTTGAAATTGAGATTGAAGAAAAAATAGTTTAATATGTTTGGTTAAAAATGCTTTTGAAATTGAGGTTATAAAATAATTTTTAAAAATATATATTAATATTGATGATTTTTAATTTAAATATTGTAGATTTAACTATTATTATTATATCATGAAATAAATAATACTTTATATAAAATATTTTTTATTGTTTCATTAATTTTTTTAAGAGCGCAACAACATTGGTAAAATATAATCAGGAATAAAATTGGAATTGCTATCAAATTCTGCAAATATTACATCATCAAGTGATCTCCGTCTAATTTATGTAGTATCATTGAATAATATTTAACACTAGTTTTTTGAATAAAACACAATTAAAGATAAAAAAATATTTTTTATTTTGTTAGATTGGACCCGGTTCAACGTATTTTTAGTGTTGAACTGGACTGGTCCGGCCAGAACAAAAACCCATGAACAGTGGAGCATACTGTTCATGCTTTTTCCAGCTCAAGAAGCAGCAATTTGCTGCTTCTTGCAAACTTGTGGCCACGCCACAATTAATAGTAGGCCCCACCAGTATAAATTTATTGTTGGAGCATTACTAAACGGTTAAGTTGTTGTGATTGTTTCAAACACATAAGCAACCACGTAACCAAATACAAGGTGGGGCTTTGTTGGCTGTGAAAGCATGTGTGTATATTGTTTGAAATTGTACAGTAGTTGTTATTTTAAAAGTATTTTTATTTAAGGATATATTAAAATATTATTATTTTTTATTTTTAATATTAGCATATATCAAGATGATTTAAATTTATAAAAAAGTTAATTTTCAAAAATATTTTTTCTAACAAAAAAAAAATAAAGATACTCTTACTCCGGAGAGATCAGTTAACTTTATTTTAAAAATAGCATTTTCACTTTCACGCTTTCACGCATTAAAAATTCAAAAATTCCAAGATCTCTTCAAATTCCTTTCGTAATAAAAAAATTCTAAGTTTTTCTCTTTTCCCTTATGCCACCACAGTGACTCTATTTCTAATTCTGTACTTACCACGTAGTTTTAACTTTTAAGTATATTGCTAATTAATTACAATTTAATGAAAAATATATTAAAAAGTTAGGAAAAATAAAAAAAAATTATTTACCAAAGAAAAAAAAGAAGGAGAAACTAGATTATTTACTCACATTACTATGAGTCGGATCAATTTTTTAAAAAATATTTAAACATTATTAGCCTGTTTCAAAAAAGCAAAACAATAAAAACATATAAGGATCAACTCGAAAGTGACTTGATTAACTTAACAAGTCCAAAGGGCGCCTGAACAACGAGAAAAAAATAGTTCGGCTGGAAAAGTTTTCACGATGATGTTTTTTTAAAAAAATATTAAGATGTTAAGTAATCATTTTCGGTTCGGTTTTTATCAAAAAAAAGTAACCAAACTGATTTAAAAAAAAAAAACCGAAACCGGTTCAAATCGACCGGTTTCGGTTTGGTTTGGTTTGGTTTTTAGGACAAAAACCGGTTTGGCTTAGTTTTTTTGTTTGGGTTCGGTTTGGTTCGGTTTTTTCAGTTTCAGGCTTATAAAATCAAAACCGAACCGAACCGGTCGGTTTTTTTAAAATTTTAATCGGTTTACTCGGTTTTTTTTCACGATTCGGTTTTTTGGTTATTTTTTTGGTTTTCTCGGTTTAATCAGTTTTTAGTTTTTTGGCTCACTCCTATGTCAAATATATTAGATTGGCCCCTAGTCAACACAAGTTAACATGTAAAATCTGTGACTTAAATCATGAAACCATGATAATCTAATAGAAAACAAATCAAAAAAACATATTGAAGTCCAATTCTCAATTGACTCAGTATTGAAAAATAAAATTGAAAAGAAAATCAATTAAAAAAACTCGAAGCAGCTCGGGTGAACCTGTTAAACCTAGATCACGAGACTTGGATAATCCAATGGAAAACAAGAAAAAAAATATGAAACTCAATCAATTTTAATGATGAAATTAAAAAATAAATCAATTAAAAAAAGATCAAATACAACTCAGACTAACCCACCAAACCTTTTGATCAATTCATGAGACTGGAATAACTCTATAGAAAACAAACTAAAATAAATTATGAAACTTAATTCTCAATCTACTCCAATACTGAATGATAAAATTGAAAAAAAATAATTACAAAAAGGGCAAAAAAAACCTCAAGTATATAGGGTTAACCAACACAAACTTGCAATATGAGTCACGAGACTAAGATAACCTTGTAAAAAGAAACATAAAAATAAATTATAGAGCCCAATCTCTAATAAATCTAATATTAAAAGATAATTTTTTAAAAAATAAATTAAAAAAATTATTGTTCCAATAAACAATACTTCAAGACGAGGGGAATAATAATTTTCTCTGAATTTTCTCTTTTCAGTTAGCTTTGATTAATTGTATATGACTCCATAAATAACTATTAATATATACTAGTTTACATATTTAGGCTATTCTGAGGGATCAAGTCTTTGGCAAACCTAAAAAAGGTGTTCAAGTTTAAGGAACAATTGTTATTAAACTCATTAATTTAATCATTTTGATTATTGTTTTTCATCCAGATAATTTTTTCTATTAAAGTATCTTATATTTATCTTAGTGAAGTGAACGTGTTTAACTTATTTTCTTAAAAAAAATAAAAAATTTATAATTTTTAAAGCAAGTTAAAAATAAATATAAAATAGTATGTTCATATTTCATGTATGATGAAAGTAAAAAAAAAATTCATAAATGTAATAAAAATAATGTTAAAAATATATTTACAAATTTTAAGAATAAAAAAGAAATTTGAATTGAATTTCCATGAATAATTTATTATTAGTATTATTATTTTCATATTATATATATAATAATAAATAATAAATTATTAAAATGCAAATAAAAATAAAAATTCATAATTTAAAGGTGATGTTAATTGCAGCACAAAGGTGTTTTTCCTTATATGGTTAACCATCGTTGATAAAGATAATCTTTATTGAATATTTTATTTAAAATAATATTGTTTTTAAATTAAAAAAATTAAAACATTATAGTTTTAAATGTTTTTTTTTAAAAACCAAAACCAAACCAGGAATTTGAATAACTAAGTTCACCCGCAGGTCAAGGTAGCCTAACGCAAATATAAGCCTTGTTTGTTTTGAGGTTGTAAGATGTTTTTGTAAAAAAATATATTTTTTTATTTTTTAATTATTTGTTAATATTAAAAATAAATTTAAAAAATAAAAAATATTGTAAAATATTTTTTTAAAAAAAATAAAACACTTTAACAACCAACTAAAAAATTACAATTTATACTATAGCATGCTGGTAATAAATGAGAAATAAATAAAAAAAAAAAAAACGCATTTGCTCGTCATGAAATAAAAATCAGGTAGGGTAACTAATAATATCAGGAGAGAAATCGGTTTCTTTAGGAAAACAAAACAAAAAAAAAAAAGGGAATTTAATCACTTGGGAATTCGATTTTTTTAGCAGAAAGAATTAATTTAGTCAGGGTTTCAAGGTCTCGCCCCCTATTGAACAGAATCTTGATTTTCAGGTATACTGATCTCAACACTGTCAACCGCACTTTCATCTTCCAAAAGTCAAGAAAGAAACAGAAGGAGAAGATGCAGAATGAAGAGCAGCTGACATGTAAAATCGAAGATTTGGCAAATTGTTGTGGAGGAGTAGATGATGATATCATGCAAAAGCAATCAAGTATCCCATTACTTGGCGACAAGGCAATTTCTCTCTTGTTTGAAATTCTTTAATTCTGTTTGAGTTTTTATTTGCATTTTAATTGAAAGGATATATCTTGGGCGATTGGATTTTTTACAACAGGAGCCTTTGTCTACATTAGCAGCCGAGTACCAATCTGCTAGTCCTATCTTGCTTGAGAAAATAAAGGTTGTTATCGTCATCACGTTTTCTTGTTTTCTTTATGGCTGTCTTGAGTTAATGTACTAGTTGATTGTTATTGCTGCTCGTGTAGGTTCTTGGTGACAAGTATGTTGCAATTAGGCGAACACGTGGAGATGGGAATTGCTTCTTTCGAAGCTTTATGTTTTCGTACCTGGTAATGTCTTTGTAACTATTTATTTGGTTTCTATCCTTGTGCTTTTTGTTGGAGGAGGAGGGAGCACAGTATGCGTAATATACCCTTTTAAATAAGCTGTGGTTTTCTTGAGATAGGAGCATATTTTGGAGACACAAGATAGGGCGGAAGTTGATCGTATCAAACTCAATGTTGAAGAATGTAGGAAAACACTGCAGAGTTTGGGTTATGTGGACTTCACGTTTGAGGATTTTTTTGCGGTAAATCTATCATGTGCATTCTGTTACTCTATGCAAGATGTACGTTTATTCATTTTTTAAAACATTTTTGAACTCTTTCAATCTTCTTTTTTTGTGTGCCGGTTATGCAACAAAGACTTTGTTTAAGAATTAGTCCGTGGAGTGAACTGGAGTCAATACATGTGCAAATGTACAAACAAATTTAAAGGAAACTCAGTTTTAGAATATGATTTGGACATTTGAACTCCATGTTTGTAAGTTCTGTTGATTTGATGAATTGGAGTTATAATTTCATTGCTGGCCCCTTCAGACATGAGGTGGACTTCTTTGGAAATATGGATTGTGATTTTAAGAACCACTTAAATAATAGCTCGTTCACATAAACATTATGGAAAACAAAGAAGGACGAGTATATATATATTTTTATACATGAGGCATGGATGAATTTAGTTAAGTTAATGCATGCTCTTAATGTTATATTGAGATGCTGATGCCACCAAAATATTTTCTATCTTGTTTCATTTCCTGCTCTATTCTTGAGATGAGAAGATTGATTTTTCTTTTGAGCTTTTAAGCAATGAGTTTTTAAGTCGTGACAAGCTTTCTTCATAGAAGCTTCTACCAAACCGTACCTGCCTTCAAGGCTATCTTGCATATAATCTGTAACTCAGATTTCATTGTGAAAAATATGCAGTTATTTCTTGAGCAGCTGGATGATGTTCTTCAAGGAAATGAAAATTCAATAAGGTGCCCTTTTCCCCCTGCTATGTCATGTCTGTTAACTGCTTAAAATAACAACTTCATTGGAATTTTAAGCTCTCTAAATTACTCATCAGCTCCTGCATTTTTATTTACAACCATGAACTGATGTAGTGCTTATGAGGCCAAAATATTAGGTTGTGCTTGTTAATCCTAGTCAATTGACCTTTTTGAGCTCTAAATACAAATTTTATTTTCATTTGCAGTCACAAAGAACTTCTAAATAGGAGTCGTGATCAGTCTGTATCAGACTATGGTGAGTGTCTTGATGGTATGAATTGATGTTTGCGACCTTCTCCTGACAAATTTGGTTGGTTAGTTGTCATGTTTTTCAGATTTGTGACCACTGGAGAAATAAGAAAACGTTCTCAGTTTTTTGAACCCTTTATATTTGGATTGACGAACACAACAGTAGAGCAGGTTTGTTCAATGGATTATAGTTTCTGGTGTTACTTTCAAACATTTTCCATGCATTGTTAGTTCTGTGCATTTAATGAAAAACAAGGATGAATTGGTAGCTTTCACTAGCATAACTTAAACCAGTGTCATTTTACATCGAGTCCACAATTCTCCTTATTTTGTCTTTCAAAGTTTTACATTCCAAACCAAACACCATTAATAATTTGTTTAGCCTGTAATTTGATACCTTTTCTCGGTGTCAAATTCATCATGGTAGAAATCCAGTTTCATGTATTTCAGAAAGTTAGATAATGAATGCATAAAATCTTGGAGTTCCCAATTGATATATCTGTTTTGCCTTAGTTTTGCAAGTCATCAGTGGAACCTATGGGCGAAGAAAGTGACCACATGCACATTACTGCACTGTCAGATGCATTGGGTGTGCCAATTCGTGTTGTATACCTCGACCGCAGCTCTTGTGATGCAGGTGTTGTCAGTGTAAATCATCATGATTTCGTTCCTGCTCCAGGCAATCTCCCAAGTGCCACTAGTGCTAGTTCTGAGAGCATCAATCCCTTCATTACCTTGCTTTATCGTCCGGGTCACTATGACATTCTCTACCCGAAGTGATGCTTTCTGCAATTCTGGTAAGCTGCTCTCATCTTTTTGGTAGCTATGGTACATGGAACACTTGTGTATGGGTGGATGGGACATCTTTTATGTTATTGAATCTCACTTGTATATATTGCAGAATGCAGACCATTAAAGAAGTCCAGGTGATGGAGGCTGTCAAGGTCAATTTGAATTATGACGAAACACAAAGTTGCAAAGCAAAGGCCTTAGCCTCATCTGTATTTGTGCTGTACATTGTGATAAATGTTCAAATGCTTCTGAATTGTGAGTGGGGGCCTAAATGCAGGTTGCCTGAAAGTTTCAGACAGTCATCTGTTCCAATTTAGGATGGAACATGTCCTCACCTGGTGTTTAATCATCTTTGTGAAATTGCATTTGCTGAAAGAGGAAGAAAACTGTTTAATTGCATGCCCACCACTCTTTTCCTCCTCCACTTTGTTAGGGAATGAAACATAAGCAAACTTTGTGTTGCCATCATGGAGACTCAAGTCTTGATTTAGGTAGGAACTAAGTTACTTCCCGCAGCTATGACCAAATTTTTTCAAAGCAAAAAAAAAGAGTCAAAAGTCATGCAGAACTCTTTGATATTATCATTAAACCTATTGGACAAACTTGAAACCCTCCAACCAACTCTTTGCAGGTTTCAAGGTGTTTGGGTGTCTGTTTTTTTTTTTTTTTATCTACAATAAATGATAAATGATAGTATTTTGAAACTAATAGATTGGATAGCTAAACATGAGCATGACAATATTTTTTTTTGTTGTGTGAGTATATTTTCGCCCTTTTGTCGTGTTCAATTGAGCTATGCTTGAGTCGTGTTCAATTGAGCTATGCTTGAGGCATGGTTGAGTTATTTTGTTTTTTTTTTTTTCTTGTATTGTGGTTTCTCTCCAATTGGGTTTTTATCGGGTAAAGATGAGATAAATTCAATATAAAATTGAAGAGTTATCAAGAATTATGGGAAAAATTGAATAAGAGTGAAAAAATACAAGGGGTAGAGAATTAAGGTTTAAATTGAAGATAATTAGAAAATCAAGGACCATAATTAATGATAAATGATAGTATTTTGAAATTAATAGATTGGATAGCTAAACATGAGCATGGCAATATTTTTTGTTGTGCTGAGTATATTTTTGCCCTTGTGTTGCGTTTAATTGAGCTATGCTTAAGGCATGGTTGAGTTATTTTGTATTTTATTTTTCTTGTATTGTGGTTTCTCTCCCATTAGGTTTTTATCGAGTAAAGTTGAGATAAAATTCAATATAAAATTGAAGAGTTATCGAAGAATTATGGGAAAATTGAATAAGAGTGAAAAAATATAAGGGTTAGAGATTAAGGTCTAAATTAAGAGAAATTAGAAAATCAAGGATTAAATTGAATGAAAATAAAAATATATTTGATATATGTACCACATGCACCAGCATGTGAGGAAGGTGGCCTTATTGTAGTGGTGCATGCAACCTCTTTTGAGCTTTAATTGTGCCCTTACTTGTGTTGTTAGAATTGTCTCCACAATTTTTTTTTTATGATGACGCGTGGTGGAAGGAGTGACTTTAGCGATTATTTTTTATAAAACAAAAAAAAAGTTAAAACGACATGGGAAGATGAGATTGAAAAATCAAAATTTTGAGAAAAAAAAAAGCAAAGAAAATAGTAAAAATGCCACATTAAAGCAGCCAAAAAAGTTAGAAATTTTATAAAATACGCCACATTTCTATAGTGATTTCATAGTTCAAAAACACCATTTTTTTAGTGTTTTTGTTAATGGTCTTCGTTCCACGTTTGTCATTTAAGCTTAAAGTACTCACTTTTCGGCTCTCGGTAATTTTAGGCTTTATTAGAGGTTATAATTTGTTCTCCTTTCATAAATTAGCTTAATTTGAAGCTAATTTCAGCCCACACATGTATTTAGTAATATGGTGTATGATGTTTTTCAATTGAAAATATATTAAAATAATTTTTTGAGATTTTATTTAAATTCTGACATCAACACATCAAAACTATTGAAAAAATATCTAAAAAAATATTATTTAATATTTTTTTTTTTATTTGCTTTCTATATGGATATCTCCATCTAATAACTTGAATCATATGTTTAACAAGTTGGCTCGTGTTAACTTTGTTAATTTTTAATTGAATATTTTTGTTTCAATTTCATCCTCCAACAACTCAATATTTTTTTATTTGTTATTTTTTCAAATTCATCCTTCAATATTAGGTTGCTTAAAAATTGAGTTTTGTATTTTTTTTATTTGATTTCTATGAAGTTATCTTGTCTCATGGATTTATTTATTTTTTTATTTTAACCTTCAACTTTGATTTATTGGAATTAGAGCTTCATAATTATTTTATTTTTATGAAGTTATCCAAGTCTCATGAACTAGGTCACGAGTTTAACTGATTAGCCTGAGTTGACTTGAGTTATATTATTGATTATAATCGAGATAAATTTATATTTGGATTCAATTAATAATGAATCAACAGATTCATATGATAGTTGGACTAGGACAATAAAAATTGTGTGGCAATTTCATTTAATTACATTAGTGATGCAAGAGTTTTTATTTGAAAAAAAATCGATATTTTTTTTAGTTAATTTTTTTTTTATTTTTCTATTATGTGTCATTATCTTTTTCTAGTTTTTTTTATTATTATTTGAAGGAAATATTTTTTCTATTTTATTTTTCTTATTCAATATTACTAGAATTTTTTAGCTTCTTTTTTTTATATATAAAGTGTCGTAATAGCTTTTTTACAAGTTAGACATGGATGAATAAAATTAAATATTTTGAGAGTCTCTTTATAATCATGGTTTTCTTGGTCTTTGATGGTTTTCACTTGTAACTAACTTCATTATCCTTCGCTCATGTATGTGTCAGGTGGTATTAGAGCCCAACGATTCCTGATAATTTTTGCTATGTGCTACCAATCATCATGGTTGGAGATCGTAGAGGATGTATATACAAGCTCAATAATTACAGGTAGTTAGTTGTCTGTGTTGTTAAATAACCATAGTTAAAAGAGGTTGTTGTAGAACATGTTGTGCTTGTGTAAGAAAGGATGAGGAAAGGATGAGGAGGTTCCTCCTTAGGAAAGAGACATCTAAGAACTGTGGAAGAGGGCATAGTTGCGCATCCAGTGAGATGGTGAATGACCAAATTTGATCACCGGGAAGCGTCACACATGCCTCTTTAATTGTGCAGGCGCCACCCATTCGTCAGGAAAGAAAAAGAAAGCCAAAGAAACATCTCGTCAAAAAATAAGAAATTAAAAGTGAAACTACTATTACAATCTACAGTAAAAGGTCTCTTGATCTACAGTGATTTCCTCGCATTATTTAACTCTTGTTATAATCGCCTCGCATTTAAAAACAAAAGGAGAAAAAAAGGAATTGTATTTCTTGGTAACAAGTTCACAACCTGGTAAACCATTAATGGTGATATGATTAGAAACATGTTTAGTTCTTTTAGGTACTACTAGACAGGGATTCCATGCTAGGCCGCAGGTCGGCCTAGATTTTTTTTAACATAAAAAAATGATGTCAAGGCAACACAAACGTTTATAAAAAAAGCAAAAATATATAAGACTTGGATCATGGACTTGTTTGAGTTTAATGAGCTTAACTAATTTAAATAAAATAAATAAAAATTCAACGACAATAAATAAAATAACCAAAAAAATTAAACGTAAAACAGATTAAAAAAACCAACTCAAGTCCATTTTGGTTAGCATGTTAAACATGCAATTTGATCGTGATACAAAGGTAACCTTATCGAAAGTAAATTGAGTAAATTATGAAGTTTAATTATCAAACAACCAAATTCTCAAGAGCAAAATTGAAAAACAATGAAAGACAAATATCAAAGTCGACCCAAGTTAACCTATTAGTCCCACAATAATGGGCATAGGATTGAGATAACATCATAGAAAGAAAAGTGAAAAAAAAAACATAAAGACTAATTTCTAATAAATCAAATGTTGAAGGAAAAAAAGTCAACTTTAGAAAAGACCTAGAAAAAGACCAAAGTCAAATCATATTAATCTTCAAAACTTGTGACATTGGTCATGAACCTAGGACTAACCCCATGAAAGGCAAACCCTAAAACATAATGAAGCAAAATTCTAAATCAATAAAATATTAGGGGATAAAATTGATAAAAAAAAATTCAATAAAAAAGGCTCTAAAACAAAAGAAATAGCAATAAAAAGAATGGGAACTAAATTTAATATAAAAATAATTTGAAATTAAATGCTGAGAGATGAAATTGAAAATAAAATTCGATCAGGAAAAGAATAAAAACAAAGAACAATTAAAAAAACAAGGATCAAATTTGATATAAAAATTAAATAAAACCAAATAATGAGGGACGAGATTGAAGAAAACAATCAATAAAAAAAGATAAAACAAAACAAAACAAATAACAAACAATAGAATGAGGATCAAATTTGATAAAAAAAAATAAAATGAAATGACACCTTTATATCTTCACAAAGAGAAAAGAGAGAAGAAAAAAGTTCATGGGAGTTCAACCACCGCATCATTGTGTACTTGTGCCACACTACCAGGAAGATTAGGGCAAAACGCTTCAAACACTGTTATGAAGGTCAGCATTTGGACATGAGACAACACCTTACACGCCACTCTTTCACTGGTGCATGTATCTGCACATGCCAACCATTTTTCGTTTTAAAATAATATCTATATTTAAGAAAAGATCAAATCTCTCCCCAGACAACTTGTTAATCATATAAATTCAATTTGAAAATACATAAATATCCTGGATTGCTAGGTTGAATTTTTTTGCTTCTTATGGTATGATAGTCTTTATACTTTGCTTCCAAAATATAAAAAAGATAAAATTATCTTTGATCAACCTTTTAACAAAGTTATATAATCTTTACAATATATTTTTAATTCATAATAACTAATGAAACCCGTAAAAAAAATTACACCGATAGCAAGATCATTGAATTTTTGTTGGAATAGCAACATAATAATTACACTATTGCGGTGATCTGTGTCTAGGAACAGTGAATTCACCTTGGCTTCCATTTTATTTTATTTTTTAATATCGAGCAAATTCATTGCATGTTGCAGAAACCTGTGCCGGGACTACCAGCAAAATAGCACAAGAAATTTACACGCATTATTCCGAGATCTAGAGCACAAAAACAGGCGGCGCAAGCATAGGTCAACCTACACGTACTTGCTGAATAGAATTCCTTTATTGTATCAATCATAGATATAATAGATATCACAACACATACGAATAAACAGCATGTGAGGCCGTAAAGTTGTGTGATTTCCAGAAAAGAATAGGCACAAAGTTAAGGGCACAACACGCCTCTATCAATAAGCAATTATGGTAAACGACATCAATAAGTGACCACCTCAAAAATGTCCAAAACAGAGCTCCTCCCTGACTTCGGTATATCAGCGAAAAACTACAAATGGGATCCAAGCCATACATTCAAAAAACAAACAAAACCCGGGAAATTACAGAAGCCTCTGGAACCACGACAAAATGATCGCTTCAGTCTTCAGAAACTCCTATACATATGTTGTATGTGTATATATATATCTATATAGGACTACTCTCAACAACATCCAAAATTTCGAAGCTCCACCAGATGCTTCTCTTGCCTAACCAGTTCAGAATTTTATGAAAACCAGAATAAAATTGGAAAATCACCTTAGGTCTGGTTATGTCCCCTAAACGTTTAAGAAACTTCTCAAAAGCTGAAACAAAAAAGGTCCCTTTTTAATCAGGCACCCCAACATCATTCATAAAGACTTGGAGTGGTACCCATTTTAAATTACTCGGTCCTACAAGGTTAGCACCCTCAAAAACAAGTGGCTTGCTTAATCAGACTCCTTTCCAGAACCTGAGGAAGCATCCCCATTTGAAGAATCCTCCCCACCCGCCAGATTTGATGGGCTTCCTTGCTGATTCTCCTCGTGGGTGATGGTTCGGGGTTTCCCAGGTCTAGTTCTTACATTAACCCCCATTGGAAAGGGAACCTGCAAATAAATACAGGGTCGGCGTGAAATTACTTTCATTCTTTTCTCTAAGACTGCCGTTAAATGAGGTGAATTTGGTTGTTCTACTGAGACTGAAGCCCATTTTATGGACATCAGCACAACATCCCACCCACATTTAGCAGCATTTCTAGATTCTGTTTTATGTTAAAGTCCATATGGAAACACGTAACTAAAATCCAAATTGCCTGACATGCTGTGATGTGCATACCTGGTCACCTGCATTGGGTCCATCAGTATTGAAGAGAATGGGTCTGCATCTCTTATCCTCGTTCATCAAGCTTGAATTCTGGAAATGTGCAATGAGAGCAGCTTTTCCTTGTATGCGAGCATATGCAAGCAATGCTACCTTTTCACTATTGAACTTCTCCCATTTCTTCCCATTAAATGCCTGCCATAATTTAACTTTCCTTTTAGCTTTAGCCTTTGCATGTAACCTTTAGGATAAAATTGCCATTGGCCTATAACTACACTAGCCACCCCTACTTTATCATCTTATTGCAAGATATACCTTCACCTTAAAAATTTGGGTGCAGTGTAAAAGGAATGGCAAGTACAACAAGGGCGGACAAAGTAATTTATCCAATCTATTAACAACATTACAGCTTACACATCACAAACCTGAAAGAATGGAATTATTTGACTGGGATCAATCATGTTGATAAATGCATACCCAACATTGCATTTGTTCTGCAAAAATTGTTAGGGTCAGGTATTGCATATGGATTGAAAATGTATCAACAGAAACTTTGGTTTTCCCACTACTCATCTTTAACCTTGAAATTAACGGGCACTTGCCTTAAAATCAATTGGCAGGTAAATGAAATTGTAAGACCCTTTATGGTGTTCATCAATTGCTGCCAGAAGCATTTTTGAAGTATACCTGCCATCAACACCACATTGTCACAGTTAAATCATAGCCTGGAAAAGAAGAACTATTGGCAACCTTTTAACTGAAATGTGGTCATAGTGCAAATATTTCTTGTCTAGTGAAGTTTGTTCTCTATAAAAATCATTGAGCATGCATAAACATCACACTTTCATGGACTACAAGTTACTGCTTCAGAAACAGAGTTCCATCAATAAATAAATAGTAGCCACCAAGCAGAATATGATCACGGTTTTGAAGTTAGGTACCACATACTTGTTCGGAATATTCTTTATCATAAGTGTTGTACGGTTGTCTTCCCCTCGCAATATCCGATCAATGTCAAGCTCATATTGTTTCTTGTCAGCCTGACTAATGCTGCCCTCATTTCTACGGCTTCTAGCACGTTCGCTAGGAGGATCAAATGTATTAATCATGGGAATCATTTGGCCTCTGCCAGGAAACACCATGGACCTCTGCTGTTGGGATTGGAGCCCGACATTTTTTGGGGTCATTGAAAGTTCCAGACGGTTTCCACCACCATGAGGAAACATGTTAGCAGAGAGAAATTCCATGGACTGCAACGAATTATTGGATATCCTTATGCTCCCAAGGGAGCCAGGATGGAAACCAGATGTGTCGGGAGATTCCCCTGCATATGCACGTTGCCTATCCCAGAGAGAAGGATTAACAGCTGGCGCTGATCCCACATGTTGGTTATTGATGGGTAAAACTGGATTCAGCATAGGAGATGGTGCTCTAGGAGGTCCATGCAGCCGTGGTCCAGGATGAGCAATAGAAATTCCATTGACAAACGATGGCGAGCTTGGCCAAATCATGCCT
This sequence comes from Populus simonii, assembly GCA_007827005.2. Classification (NCBI taxonomy): domain Eukaryota; kingdom Viridiplantae; phylum Streptophyta; class Magnoliopsida; order Malpighiales; family Salicaceae; genus Populus; species Populus simonii. Next base: position 62,850 of record VJNQ02000507.1, read on the forward strand.
GGAAGCTGGTGATGATAGGAGTTACCCCATATATAGTGATGCCCAGTTAGAGGGCAGCTTCCATTTTGAGCAGATCCAAAAACTGATAAAATGGAGCAAAGGCCAGATAAATGAATCTATTAAGAATTTAAAATTGTAACAAATAATCACCAGTATTCTTCTAGCACAGAACTCAATCATTTAACATGTATATCCTTCTAACATCACAACTTTCATTATCTGCATGTGAAACTAGCAAACCAAAGGCACGCAATGAAACCTATTAACCTTGATCTAGAAATTCCTGTAGTTCCATGGAAAAGATACGGTAGTTTGAAAACTTGGCTTTTGTAAGTCAAACCACTAAAAACTCAGTATTGTTAGCAGCACCGCTGGGCTCCACCAGCTATGTGGAGTCCGAAAAGCAAAAAAAAAACAAATAGAAGACAACTTCAGCAAGATATTCATTGCACTTACCTCCTTCATTGAACTCAATTGGATTTCCATTTGAGCTCATTCTGGCTAACTGCCGGGTATCAATTCTTTCAAGTGGCCTTGGATTGATGTTTGCAGCCATTGCTCCAGGAGAATTGCAGTGAACACCACTATTTAGACCATCATACTCTGGAAGTGAATGAGGATGAAAATTTGGAGCACCCTGAATATCAAATTTCAATTGACCTGGTGAGTGACTGAGCTCAGCAAAGCCAGTTTGATTGCCAGCTGATTCAACTCTCAAAAGTGAGGACAAGCTGTTAGGAACACTAGAAGAGATTCCATGATGCAATGCAGATTTCAAAAATGGAGCTTGTATTGCAGAGGGTGCACCCAAAATAGGCCCATTATCCATGCCACTGGATGTAATTGTTCCTGTTAACAATGCTTCATGAGTGACATGACTATTAAATTAAGGGATAAAAAAGAAAATAACGAATGACATTTAACGAATTTGACATGAACAGACAGATGGAATAAATGACCCAAAAGTTGCATAATATTATAACTCCCGCCATTGTGTCTATTCGTGCAAAATTCACTAACTTTGGTTTGTCTTATGTAGCATTATCCTATAATGAGTAAGATATCACATTTCCAACAATCATACCAGAGAATCCAGTAGTTAAGTTAATGGAAGGGCTAATCTGCTGCACAAAAGGCCCAAAATCATCTTGTTCCAACTCAGTAGGAATCTGTTGCGATAAACTGCATGCCAAAAATCAAGATAAACCTAGAGTTTAGCGAGATCCAAAGAAAAGTCTAGGTTAGTTAAGCAGAAATGACAAACCAGCTAATAGTTTGAATATTGGCAACAAAAAAGTAACGAACAGGGGGGTGGAGTAGGTCTTGCATTTCTATGCTGTGAAGCAAATATATACAAAAATGTAAATGCAACCAGGAAAACCATTGGTTCTGTCTGCTTAATCTAATGTTTCTCTATTTTATCACACCCGAACATGGCAAGAGAGGAAATACTTCTGCAACTCTCCCACTAAATTGGATAGTTAATCAAAAGAAACATAAAACAAAAGAAGGAAGAAAGAATGTGAGGAAAAAATAAATAAATGCAGAGTTAGTATGCTTGGACAACACCCCCACCGTTTTAAACCCCGTGGATGGCTTGCCTCTAGCTTAATCCGCTTCCCAGCAATATCACTCTTATTCAATGCACAAAGAGCAGCCTCTGCAGCTCTCACATCATAAAATTCAACTAATTTGTGATGATTTCTGTTTGGGGTTTCACGAATCTGCAATGCAACAGCAACATGGGTTCATGCCTAGGTTGCAGAGTTTTGTTAATAGCAATATAAAATCAGCAACCGAGTTCACCTCCTTGATCTCTCCATAAACACCAAAGATCTGACGAAGTTCGTCATTTGAAACAGAAGAATCAAGGTTGGATACAACAAGAGTACCCTGGTTAAAATCTTTCTCTGAAGGGTTGTCCTGACAAAAGTAATCAACAAGTCATGTGACAGGATTCATGCATGTACACAAATGTAGAATGTATGCAAAAGAGTAAAAGTCTTAACAATGGGACCGTCATTCTGATAAACTAAGTGATGATGGACTAATAATAGCACAATAATTAAACAGGAAAAACATTGAAATCCACCTTTGGAATTGAGTAATGAATGTCAAGTTTCCTACGTTTCAATGGCCTATTCTGTAGTGCTTTCATTGCGTTTTTGGCTGCTCTAATATCGTAATAGGATATCATAACAAAACCACGATGCTTGCAAGCCGTATAAAGTGTACGGATATCACCATATTGCTGCACATTAAGCATACACAATAATAACAGAGGGTGAGACATTCTTTGAAGACAAGTAGCTCAAGTTAATAGCATGTGTGAAACGCAAACTAAAACAACATGTCAAACACATACCTCAAATACAGCTCTTAACTCAGAGTCTTCAACATTGCTATTTATATTTCTCACAAAGAGTGTTCTAGAAGGGTGTTCACCATAAGGGTGTTCTCCTGCCATTGAAAGATTGCATGCCCCCAGCTGACCATTGGAAGCTCCTCCAGGAAATTCAGAATCAATCTGGGCCACAGAACCATCATCCCCCAAATCCATCCCTCCAACACTGCTGAAAAAGTCCAACTCCTCCATATCATCTCTACCACTGGGATGGTTAATATTTTCTACCCTATCGTTCACCCCAGTAAACAAGTCATCATCATTAGGGAGAAGGTTACCAATGGTTTGGGCCTCAATTTCTTCAAGGGACTCAAAATGTTCCTCTTCCTCGAAATGAGATGCAATAGTATCCACAGAATGGCCATATAGAAGATTGGTTGAAGATAAACTCACTGCATCAAGAGCATGAAACAGTAGATCAGTACGCAGTATCTCAAAAAGAAAGTACATCCTAGAAACCAAATCTAGATATGGCAAAGGCTAGCATGTGGCACGTAATTTAAATTTACATGGCCTTTGTGGAAAAAGTGTGGCAAAACAAGCCAAATAGGAGAAGAAACTTACTCTTTCTGCTAAATATTTCTGATAATGAGCTTGAGAAGAGACTATTCTCATGCTGAGTTGCCAGTGCGTTCACTTTGCAACCTTCTGCAAAATAAGATGCCGGCTGTACATTCAAACTAGACCTTGTACCTGGATCAATGTCCACAGGTCTCAACAATGTGAAGGACCTACTTAATGCTCTCTCTGCTCCCACCGCATGCTTATCTAAGCTACGATTCATTTTATGGTCATGCATTAGGGAAAGCTGAGGATGTTCAAGCGATTTAACTGAATCCACAGCTACAGGTTTCTCTAGGGGTGTCAAAACAGCTGATTTCCCAGCTGCAGTTAAACAAATTATATTAGTTTCTACTCCATGAAAAAACTCACTTACCATAGTAGAAGTGCTATACTCACCTAGCGATGACATCATTTCACAAATTGATCATGCACTAAGAAGACTAGTTTGTAAAGAATTTAGAGACCAATAATTAATTCCATGGTAGGATCCATTCTTAAATTCTGGTTAAATCTCAATTTGGCACCAGCCCCCCTATAATAATCAAAACTGAGTATATGAACTACATGTGACTCTACTGAAAAACACTTTGAGGAGAGCAGAAAATTCAATGAAAGGAATCACAGAAGCATCCGATTTACATTTCCTTCTGGCTCTTTCTCCTGAAACTCACTCGCTAAATTATTTAGCGCGCTTCCAAAAAAATCAATAATTCTAGTTCCAGCTTTGTTGACAAAGTATTTTCAATAAGATTATTAAAGGCACGTGACAAGAATGAAGATCGCGATTAAATATTTAGACTAATATCAAAGTATTTTCAGTAAGATTATTAAAGGCACGTGACAAAATGAAGATCATGATTAAATATTTGTTAACGAATACTAATATCTTAAACATGTTAGCAACTATGGCAGGTCAATCAATCCACATTCACAAAATTAAACCTTTATTCTCTCAATAATGCCCCAGCATGTCATCCTATAGACCTCATTAATAGCAGTTTACGTCATCTCACAGAGCTAATTCTTCTTTTTCCAATTCAAGATACTTATTAAATTACTTAATGTCCACATGGTTTATTAGCGATCTGGCAGACAGAATTGAAAGATATATCCAACCTTCTAAACCACACAACACAATCGATGTTAAAGTGAGAATCTAGAAACAATCAGATCCCAATTTGGGAAGACAGATAAAGAGTTGTAAAGTGGCTGACTATAAAGAAACACTTGTTATGTCCTAGGAATTGACCAACATACTGCTTAACTGCTATACAAACAATTCCAAGTTCTCAATCAAAAAGATGTAAAGGTAACAAAAAAGATCCAGCAGTCCATTTGATGAATCAAAACCTTAAAACCCACACATATCTCAAATATACTGACCATGTTGATCAGGCATCGTGTCTGACTTCCAAAACCCTACCTGCCTCTGCCAAGGGTAAAAACAAAACCAATCAGTAACAATTCAACATAAACCACAAAAAAAACATAATAATAATAATAATAATAATTAAGCACTACAATCTACACCAATATATAAACCGTTACAAAAATTAACCTAACCATGAAACAGAATCAGAAATGATAACGCGAACAGATGATTAAACTAAAGGTTGAAACACAGAGATGCACCGGCAGTACCTCTGGAAAAGAAACATCCTCAGATAAAAATGATGATGAGGGCAAACCCTGTTGAGTCCATTATTTCAGATGGCATTATGAATTGATACCTAAAACAAGACTATATAAAAACCCCCCACCCATAAAAAAAATTTAAAAAATCTCAATCTGGGCGGCCCACTGTTGCATTAACACTTGTGTACAAAAATCTCTGAGTCTTGTATGTAACTCTGCAAGGCAAGAATTTGGAAAGTAAGGGATAGCAAAGCAAGGCAAAACTAGGCAACTTAATAAAGCACGGGTAAGAATGATAAGGATTAGGGATGATTAATTTCATTAATAGCAAAATCTGCAAGTTGTTTCAGCTTAAGATCTTAATGGAAAGTAAGCAATTATGGCAAGTAAAAAAACAACAAGAACAAAATTAATTATTCCTTCATTGGATACTAATAATAATTACAATAATAATCTCTCATAATTCACACCAACCAATCTTTTCTCAAATAAAAATAATAATAATTAAAAGGAAACACGGTATTGTTAATTAAATTCTATTTTTTGCAGGTGCAATTTTCAATGAGATCCAAAACAGCTTAAAATTAACCTGAATTAGCAAAATTGAGTAACCTAGAACATTTTTGGACTCAAAAAAAAACCGACCAGAGGATAAAAATTACAAAAACACACGTTGGAGGCTTGGAGCACAAAATGTAACAGACCTCAATTATTAAGCAGAAAAAACAGACTCCGGTTCCTAGAGAGAGAGGGGGAAGGGGGGGAGTACAAAGCGGAGAAAGAAAGAGAAGGGAAAGAGAATTTAAACAGAGAGAGAATTCAAAAGAGAGATCGAATAAATTACGGCTAAAGGAAAGGGAAATTGAAGGAAGAAGGCATCATCTTATTAGCAGCATAGCATCTTTGCCGTGTAAGATCCTCCAACCAAACACCGCCTTCCTTCCTTGATTCTCTTTTAATTTCCCTGCATTGCACGTTAACCTCCTCCTATACTTTACTTCTTCGTCTTTTTTTATTACAAATCTTCTCTCTTCAGCTAAGAAACAGATTCCCCGGTGGAGAGGAACGGAAGCTCGGGCGAGATTGAGACCTCTCGCCAGAAGGTGAGAATATTGGTGAGGTTGTTCTTTTCTTTTATCTCTCTGCCGGTAAACAAATGAGAAGACTCTGGTTGCAAAATCTAGACCAGGTTCCTACAAACACGAGATCATGAGAGAGAGTTGAGGTTGAGAAACCGTTCAGACTTGATTCTAACGCCGTTAATTAGAAAATCCGTTGTTAGTAAAAGAAAGAGAAAGGTCTTCTTTCTGTCTTTAGCTCTTCGCTGTGTTGTATGGATTTTAGATTAGATAGAATAGAATATTAATTAATTATTAATTTTAAGATATTACCCCCCCCCCCCCCCCTCTCTAAAATGCCACGCTGGCTTTTTCTTTGAAGCCGGTTAATTTTAAATTTGAATTGTGAAATGACGAGAAAGGACTTGGTCTGCTCTGAAATGATTATATGTTTTTTTTAAATGTTTTTTATTTTTTGGTCTTAAATTAATTAACTTTTGTATTTTAAATATTTTAATATAATAATATTAAAGTTTTTTAAAATAAAAAATATTTTAAAAACAATCAATACTCTAACATCAACCAATTAAACTCATATAACACAATAAAAAAAGATTATGTGTCTGTTTGACACTTTCGGGTATTCAACCTCGTTAATGAAAGTTAGTTTCCAAGAGATCCGACAGTGAAAAAAAAAAGAAAATAACAAGGTGAAAATATTGTGGGTGGTGGTGGTGGTGGTGGTGGTGCTCACAGGTTTGGTACAGTTTTGGAAACTCCTCTTTGATTTAGCGGGCCTTGAGATCCGTGCGGTGCTTAAATTCTCAGATAGATAGAGAGAGTTCTTACTAGTATTTCTTTAATGTGCTGAGAAATTATCCAGTGATACAGTGACGTGAAGGTATGTGAAATTTGTGGTAGAGAAACAGGAGTTTTAGATTTTATTTTCCAGGCTTCGACTAATGAGTGGTTGGAATATATTCGTACAGTACGAGTCGAGGAGCTTCACTTATGGAGAGTTTATTTTTGTATTTTAAAATATTTTAAAAAAATAATATTTTTTTTTATGTTTTTAATATGGTGATATTAAAAATAATTTTAAAAAATAAAAAATATTATTTTAATATATTTCTAAATAAAAAACAATTTAAAAAAACAAAATAAATATACTCACAAATATGCAATTATTCTGATTTTGCTTCTAATCATGGTTGATGTTACGTGGCTGAATAAATTATAAACAGAGAGGCGTCCTTAAAAAATGAAGTTAAATGTCAAAAACGTGAATTCGTGAAAATTTAGTTGACGCGTGTGCCAAATCATTTTATTTCTTAGAATCTCTTTATGAGTCACGAATATTAGCCAGGTGATCTGTCGGCCTAATGGATGTTAAGAGATGATAATTCAACTCCATGGATATATCCGAATTAACTCGAATGAATAGGTTTTCTATATAGTTATATTATATTATGTATAGTAAATAGAGCACAAATATTAACAAATTCTATCCTAAACCTAACCCACATTTAACTATATATATGTATAAAATATTTACATTTTTTTAATTTAATATAATATATACATGCCTCAAAATATATATTATCTTTTTATTTTATGTTAAGTAATAGATAATAATCAAATATTCAAAATCTGATACATAAAATATAAGTTTCTAAATTTTTTATCTAATAAATACTTTACAAATATAATAAAAACTTGATTTGTGGGTATTTATTGTCGTCCCTGATCAATCAGTGGCGGGTGGATGCTAAAACTTGTCCAGATTTTTTCTTCTTTATTTCAACGAAGTGCACCATTTCAAGTTATATCTGTTCTTTATGTTTCTTGATTTTGTAAAATTAAATTAATCCCATCTTATTGCAAATCAATATGTATTTAATTATATCTATCCACGTGAAACATAAAAGGTGGAATTTAGCCGAATCTTGACGGGAAAATTACATCGAGTCTCTCTTGTAGTTTTATCATTTTTTTTATTTTGTCTCTATTATTTCAAAATTTACACCTAATAAAAATCAATTTGAATTTCTTTTAGGGTTTTCAGAGTCCCATAATTAACACACATAATATTCACTTTCAAGATCCATGAAACAACATATTCACCCCGGAGTCACTTTTCTCATTATATCATGGCAGAGTTGTTAAGAAATCCAGTTCATAATCATCTGGGTAATATTTTATGGGTTTCAAAACTAGAAAAGATGATATTAGAACACTTGGGTCACATTTTTTTAAGCCTTGAACGCACCACCTGGTATTTGAAATGAAGATATTAAAACAATGGACAAAGCTTTCATAAGAGATGAACTCTCACTCTCACTCTCACTCTCACTCTCCCTCTCACTGTAGTGGAGTGCCATGCTAGAGCATCCCTTGCGAGGATTTAAGTCAGTATAGAGGCAAGCACTGACTTATCAACAATTGTTCGAACATAACTGTACAAAAATTTGACTCGCAGCCTATAAAAAATAAGATTGGGATTAAGAAGTTTGTTTCCTTTACAGTTTCAGGTTCGAGCTATGTGGTTGTTCATATGATGATCATTGAAGACTTACATAATCGTTAACTTCAGAGTCCATGAGATTAGTCAAGGTGCGTGTAATTAAACTGGTCTGAATATCCATATTAAACTAAAAAAATATAAGATAGTGAACAATACTTCTATTTGCCATGTGACACTTAATCTTCTCGCACGCTAGAAATTGAATTGCAACGTGACTTGTCCCGACCAAAGAAGGCAAAATCCCACTGCTTCAAACAAAGAATGCAACATTAAGAAACCAAATCACGAGGGGAAAAAACATTTTTCAATCGTCTTAAAATCACATCACTGCATCAATTCTTGAGAGAAGACGGAAATAAAATTAGGGAAAACTTTTCTTGTTTTTTTATTAGATTTTTAAGATGAACAAATAGATAAATATGTAAATTGATGTTGATGACACAAATTTTTATTAGATTTGGCTAAGAGAGGGAGAATTATAACAATTTTGTTTTTTTCAACATGGCAAAGGATTTCTAGTTATTAATTGAAATAAAATGATAATTTTGTAAATAATTTCATTTTTTTTTTTTTTGTGATGATGTGAAGTGTCGTAGAACTTATAAATGATATCCAAGAATAATTTTTAAAGTGGATTTTGCATTACATGGGAGATAAATGTACAATTTTTAATACACCTCATATTTTATCTTATAAAAAAAGATATATATTTTTTTACAATTTCAAGACTTGATGGAGTGTTAGAATATCATTCGACCAATTGTTGCATTATTCAAAAGTTTCTCGAATCAATGACCTATACTCTCCTTTGTCATCATTCGGCCTGCATGGCAAGGGGGTTTTTTTTTTTTTTTAATTTTACTATGATTCACCATAGTTGAGTTGAGAAGCTTCTCAATCATATAACAAAATGGAAAAAAAATATTTTTATATGTAGGAGGAGAACGTGGATTCATTCGCTGGAAAAAAAATATGTTTTGGATTGCACATGGAATTAGGACCACTGTGGAATATTTATCCAGAATACAAACTTCTTAATTAACTTCGATTGCTGATGCAAACCATGACATTTAAATGTTTTGGATGGTAATTGTATGATAAATATATTCTTAAAATCTAAAAGGTTGAATCTTAATTAATAATTATATTTTGTTCTATAATAAATAAAAAATTATTTATATATGACTGACTTCAACTAAAGGAAATTAAAATCCAAATATATTAGAAATGCAAAAAAAAAAAAAAGAATGATGGAATCTAATCCACGCCAAGTCACTTATGGTCAAAGATAATTACTACCATTACAACTAGAATGCCCCTAGGCACGTGCGAGCCCAGAACTGATTTTACGGATTGACAACGTAAAGCAATGGAAATTTTCTATGGCTAGATAATGGTTAGGTATGGTGTAATCTGTCATGATAAGATCAGTGCCTGTTTTGGAGCCAGGTGCCCTGCCATGGTGTTGAGATGAGATAGGTGCACATGGCCACGCCCATGAGTCCTTGTGTCACCCATTTGGCGCACAAGCAGCCAATCACACTCTTTTTGACACGCGTGAAGCGCGGTTTGAGACTTGGACAGACTGCGTGATCATAGTTTAGCTCGCCTGGCCATTGCATAAAATGACAGCCCAGCTCCTATATGCATCCAAGTACATATTGTTTTATTTCTGAGAGGGGAAGTAGGCGTGTTTGGATTTTGAACCTGACACTGTTTCTGATACCTCGACTCGTTCATCTGCTCCTCTCTTTCCCGTGTGGAAATGGATCCTATCTCCCACCTACTGATAAAGTACATATAACTATTGATTATTTCAAATGTATTGTGTTGGTATTAAGGAGGAAAGAAAAAATATATTTTCGCATTGAAGATTGACCATCCACAGTGACACTGCAACCGTTGACAATAAATAAATTATTTCCACATGATTATATAACATGTATATTCATGTGTATATAAAAACTCATGAGTCATTCTATAAGCTCACCGACTCTCCCAGCAAACACACACACCGAGAGAAAGAGAGCTCACGCTCTCCTTCAACTTCACATTATCTAATGCATCTTCCTTACAAACACACATTAATTACTTCATAAGTTTCCGATGCCATGAGCTCATCGGAAAACTTATTTTGCAGGTGCTCGCGAGACCCAAATTTAGCAATCTTCCTCGACGACTGAATTTATAAAGCACATCAATCAACCATGAAAAAAACCCAAGATTCTTAAAAAATTTCCAACTTTGTCAATTATAAATAATAAATTGAAAATGCAAATTAACAACAGTAACATACCAGTAAAGTTTTTTATGATTTTCAATATGCATGTTGACTGAGACATCTGTTTGGTGCTCGTGTTATCCAGCTCATCACATCTAAAAATTTTAAAAAGTTATATTTATATATATTTTTTATTCAATATTTATTGATAAATATATAAAAAATTATATTGATAAAATCTTGGTTTATCATGCATAATAATAAAAATGATAGAAATGATTATTATATCTTGTTTTGGAATCAGCTAATATGTGTTATTAGTAAACATATCAGATATTTCGTTTTTGTTTTCAGTGCGCTGAGAGCTTACTTCCAAAAAAATCTATTTATTTTATTAAATCAAATTTGTAGTGTTAGATTACTTACGAAGCAAAGCCGTTTTTACTCGACGAGTAGAAACTTTGAAATTCAGTGGGCATGTGTAAGATTGAATAAATGGCCAATGCTAGTAATATTCTCGTACTGTCAGTTTGACCACATGATGTTTAAACTTTCATTGTTTCAGAAGCTTTATCCAAATGGAAGACATCTCCTTCCTCGTATAATATAGACGACAGCCTGTGTTTTTTGTGGAAAAAAGAAACAAATTGATTCATAAGGTTGGGCAGCTTTGTGAATTTACGAAACAGGTGGTAGAGGCAGGACAACGAGTAGCTTTGTCTAAAGTACAAGAAACATTACTGTCAGCCAGAAGAAGGGGATTAAAGAAATGAATTAAAATTAAAATAGAAAGAACCGCGCTTCTTTGCAGGGTTAGATTAAAAAAAAAATTGATGTTCGGACAACATCTATAAATACATTTCATAAAAGAAAAAAAAAATAGTAACTCGAGTTCGAGTAAGAAATGTGATCAGGTTAATTAAGTTAATTTTATTCTAATTAGATAATAAAAAATAAATAACCAAAAACAATAAATAGGTCATATAAAATAAAAAAACAATAATCATGGTAAAAAAAACTTTTTTTCAAAGGAAAAAGGTAATGCAACTCAATTCCTTACTAATTAAATACAAAAGATGAAATTAAGTAAAAAAAAATAATAATAAAAATGTTTCAACCTAATAAACCTAAACTCGAGTAATAAGGATGAGATAACCTAATAAAAGAAAAAACAAAAAAAATAATAGAGATTAAGTTAAAAAATAACCAAATTTTAAATGATGAAACCAAAAAAATATTAAAATTTCTTTTAAAATGATCGAGTCAACTCGGGTTAAACTACTAAACCTGCGTCCAGTTCATGAAATTGGGATAAATTGATAGAAAAAAAAAATCACAAAGTTTATTTAAAAAAAAAAAACAATGTCGAATAATGAAATCGAAAAAAAAATAAGTCCAAATAAAAAACGATGTTAACTCGTGTTAACTTTTTAAACCCGTGAATAGGGTCATTATACCAGAAGCACCCTATCTAAAAAAACTACGAAACTCAATCCTCAACCAATTAAATATTGAAGAATAAAATTGAAAAAAAAATTAATTATATAAAAGAATCCAAAATAAAGAATAGCAATTAAGAGATCCATGATTAGAATTGAAATGAAAAATAAATTAGAGAACAACAAATATTTTTTTATTAAAGGGTGAAATTGAAAATAAATATCAATTTAATAAAAGGATCCAGAAAACAATAAAAAGAATGGGAACCAAAATAAAAAAATATAACAAATTAAGATTGAATGATAAAATTGAAAACAAATTAACATTTCACAAAAAGGCTAAGAGCAAAAAAATAGAAATAAAAGAATAAAGATTAAAGTTGAAATCTCAATAAATAAGAGGAAAACTCTTAAATTTTGAATGACCATAATGAATTTTGGTAGGAGAGAAAAAAGACAAAAAAAAACCTCCAACTATAAATCACCCCACTATTAATGTCGTGTGTCGCTTTAAAAAGAAAAAAAGATGCTGCAATAATTCAAACAACACGTCAAAAGAAAATTTTGACTGCCAGACAACACCGTGACATTCCCTACTCTATGATGCGAGCTTTGCACGTGCCAATTATTTTTGTTTTTTAATTATATTTTATATTTAATAAAATACTAAAAAGCTATTTAGCCACTTGATCATAACTAAAAAAAACAAAATGAAAAGACAAAAAAAACCCTAAACATCAATTAAACAAAATGTATTTTTAATAATGATTTAATGATTGTACTATGCTTTTAAAATATAAAAACACCAACTCATCCATGATCATATATAAAGAATAATAAATTTTATGGAAACACTTATTATCTTAAATAACTAGTTTTAAAAAAATTCATTATACTATTTTAATAAATAGTAAATTCTCAATCAGTAAACAATATTTTTTTCCAAATCGAACCAGCTTTTGTTAATGATTGGAGAGGGAAGCATGTGCGTAGCGATACATTGTTTAGCACTCGTCTTGAATAGCCACCCTATGAGATTCTCTCCTATATTTACTTTCACGTGTGATATTTTATTTATCTAAGCTGCTCTGTTAACTCCTATCCCAGTACAGTTTTTTCTTGCTTTTTTAATCCAGGGCTATTATCATTGGTTCTTTCAAATTACCATGTACCATTAGCCGTTGATTTTGGGAACTTCCCTGCTTCTGATTGGCTTCTCTCTTGAATCATGCAGCTTTTTTAATGTTTTTGCTAGTCAATGATGCTCTGCATATAAATATATTTGCATAACTATATAATATTTGACTGACTGGGATTATTTTTATGGACGAGTTATATATAAATTCTCTCTCTTTTTTTTATGGGTAAAATATGAGATTTGAACACAGGATGCCCTTGTGGTTTTTTTGCCCCGTTGATGGAAGCCGCTGAATCAAACACCTTGTAGATAATACTCTTCCCTCTGAAAATTATATGTATTTAAAAATGAATTGCCTTTTCTTCTCGTTTCCAGCTGATGGGTGGGTTAGGGCTTTAGCTCTTTAACCCTTCTTGGCCACGGGGATAGACAAGTTTTCTTTTCCTGTGACAAACAAGGGCCCAGTATCTAGAGAAAACAAAAGAGGAGAGCCTAAATTACTAATTTACTTTACTGTTTTTTTTTACTAGTAAACTAAAACCGTTAAGTGTTTAGTGTTTAATTATTGTAGTTGTTTAATGTTCAAGGGTCGTCAAAGGTTGAGTACTCGACTCTACATTTTGGTTCGTGTATATTTAATTTGTTACATTTTAGTTTTATATTTTATTTTCATCAAATTTTAGCTTTGACGGTTAATAGAGGAGAGAGGAGAGAGAAATAAAACTTTGACGAGCTCTCTTTTTATTGTAAAAAAAACCTATTTTTATGTTAACTGGACTTTGCAAGAGAAATTTAATAATGGTACTCAAATAGCCGTATAAAGGAGATTAAAAAACCAAAATATAATAGAGTTTTTAAATTTGATGTGATGATTTTTAAGTTAAAATGCCTTTCTTAGGATGAAAATGAATTCTTAACTGTTGATGGAATAATTTTGAGGTGTCGGGGTCGGGTCTTAATTATTGAAATTATTGTAATGAATGACATGTCATTAATTCTATTATTTAAAAAAATATATTTTTTTAAATACATGTACAAGTAAGCTTAGATATTCTGAGCACACATGTCTCAGCTAGCAAGATAGTCCGACTCTGTTTTGATCAATTTTTTTTCTAATGTGTATATACATACACATATGTTTAAAATATGTTTGTTTTTTCAAATATTTTTCTTATTTATTCAAAATACCTTCTAATTCTATACAATCTTAAGATGTTATTTTTTATGTACTTCTAGTGATTTAATCCTTAAATTATCTATATTTTTTGAATTATTTGTAAATATAACACTAATTATTTTAAATATCTTTCTACAAAAAATATTATGGTTCCAAAATCATCATTAATTAAAAATAAACAAAATATTCTTCTAGAAGCAAGAAAATTATATTTCATCTCAAGATTAATCAAATAAAAAAATCACAATGCTAAAGTGGATATCATGATTTAAATAAACACAATTAATGCTTGCGCAGTTGTTTCTTTGATTTTATCAGTTTAGATTTATTTATTCAATAAAAAAATAAAAAAAATTATTTTATCCTATATAAGAAATATAAATACTATCCATTATGACCTTTAGAAAGAGTAAAGAATACCAGAATGTATTTTTGTTTTCAATTAAAATTTTACCAAAATTTACATCCACAACGTTGGAGTTTGTCTATTAAAATTGGTGGTATTTGTTATTAATAGTCAGTTTAAAATATTTTTTTGTTTAAAAATATATTAAAATAATAATTTTTTTTTTAAAAAAATATTTTTAATATTAACAAATTAAAACAATAAAAATAATTTTAAATAATTTCTTTAAAAATATAATTTCAAACGCGTTATCTTGACTTGTATCCCGGCGGGTATTTTTGCCTTGTAGGATATCCTCAAATCCAAATCCAACGTTGGTTTTTTTAAAAACCCTACGTTAGTCCCGAGGATTACCCCACATTCTCCTTCCCTGTCTCCCATTCTCTCTGGAAGTGCTCCTGGGACGTTCCTTTTTACTTGCATTGGCCTGTCTCTGTGCATTCTTTTTTCTTTTGGATTTTGTTTGTGAATGTGTACTGTACTGAATAGGAGGATCTGTTTATAAGGAAAATTCTAACTTTCATTAGGAAATTAAATGGCATTAGGATCTTTTCTTTTTCTTTTTCTTGGAACAGTTTTGAAGTCATTTTCTTTGATTTTGTTTATATAAGAGACTGAATGCTTAGAATTTCTTATAACCAAACATGTGAATTACAAATTGTATCAAGCAGGGCTTCTGGTTATTAATTCTTGATTTGGAAAATGCGAAGATTGTTTTTCTAAATGTAGAATTCTGATATTGGGATTAACTGATGGAGAGTCCATGCAAAGAAAGCAATATTCCCAGTTATGAATCTCTCAAGGAACCTTTAAGTGAAGCATTTGAGGTTTCTGTGACAAAGACCATTGTGCAACGAGTTCAAAACATCGAGTCAAAAGGGCCTCTAGAGAGAAGATGCAGCCCTGGACTTATAAATACACCCCAAGAGAAAAGGCCATGTTATGATGATGGTCAGAGCATGGAGTTAGATGCTTCTAAACTCGACATTTGCAAAAAAGAAGTTGAAGAAGAGTCAACAGGGCCGAGGGAGAGAAGGCCATATTATGATGGAGATCAGAGGTGGGAGTTAAATGCTCCTAAACATGATGAGTGCAAGAAAGAAACAAGAGATTATAATAGGAAGAGACAGTTAGAATCGACCAGAGATAATGCTGTCAAGAGAAGAACCTGCATGAATCATTCAATGCAAGAATGACTACCTGATATAGATAGAAAAGGCGGAGAAGATTGGTGCGATAGAAGTTGTCTGGCCCTTGGTTCCTTGCCTTTTAAAGTTGATGAAGCAGAAATTGAGCTAGAAGACAATGCTTTCCTGAAATGGACAGACTATCAAAATTTTGTAGCAGAAGGCCTGCACAGCAGTGAAGGAGACAGTGAGGAATTTTAATTCTCATCACCTTAACTTTGCTCAGGTGATTGCATTTATAAGGATCTTTTATTGAAATGAATAGGTGAATGCTTATGTATATTTTTTTTTTGTTCAAAGTATTGGTTTTAGCAATCCTTAAAATTACAGAAAATATTCTTCATTGTTTCCTCCTCTTGGCTAAATAGTAACACAACACTGTTTTGTTGTGGTTGTGCTACATTAAGGTGTTTCCGGTTTAGACATCATCACGCACCTATTTGATTCTTTGTTTCCTTTCCTATTTTTCAAATCAAAATGTCAGTGTTGAAATTTGTTTTTTATCTTGTGAATCAAGGTAGGCAGTGAGACAACTGCCAGGTGTTTGAATTAACAAAGCAGCAGGAATCATTATGATTAAGAATTATTACTATCATCTGTATGACTAAAGCTGCACAAGTATTTGCTATACTTTGAGGTGAAAATTTAAATAACATTCCATTTTTGCTTCCCGTGAAATATTGTATCTCATATTTCAAAATTTATGCCTTTCCCTTTGAAAATTATTTGGCGAATAGAAACCGTTAATACAGAACAAAATGGCTATCATTTGCCACTCCTTTTCAGGCCACTTTCACCATTTCAAACTCTCTGTCTCTGCCTCACTCTCTCTCTCTGGAGGCGGTCTCGGTCTTTGTGATTGTTATGCTAGTGCTATAAAAACTTTGCAGAAGGGGAGTTCATCCGCTGATGCTAAGTGTTCTTCAAATCAACCGATTCTGAAGGAAATTGCTGAGGCACTTTTATAACAACCCCTCTGCCATCAATCGTGCTGTATATTGAGAGCTGTGGTTTAGCCAACAAAAATTACACACTTTGCGAGTTTTTTTTTCTTTGGTTTTGACATAAAGGTGGTGAATACACAGAACCAGGAGACATGCAAGTACTTAATCATAATGAATGATTATTGTTGTTATCATGCACATATGCTATGTTGTCTTACTAATGGTAATTCCCAGCTGCATGAACTCACCATTTGTCAAAATCATTTTGAAAATTTGTTCGGTCCATTTCTCTCATATCATGTTGAAGTTTTGAATGATTCTATTTTGTTTATTATATATGGAACAGTGATTTCTTTCTTTCTCTTGATCATTAACGGCAGATGTCAAAGAAAAAGGAGCAATCATTCACTGAAAAGCAATTTGCTCATCCATCTGGTGGGCGAATCATAGTTGTTTTATGCTGTTTTTGTTTCCATTAATTTACCTTGATATGCATGAAATTGTCTTAGCTAAGAGCATCTTTCACGAATTCTTGTTGGGCATAAATTCTTCTCTCGAGATGATATGGTGGCTACAGGTTTTTGTGACAATGGTTGAAAGGGATTGATTATGTACGCAAGCTTTGTGGCAAATTGGTTTCTTTCTACTTTTCGTTTAATCTGCTAGATTATAAGAAATATATTTCCCCCTTTCCATTTTGGTACTCTTTTAATTTACTTTGCTCTTGCCTGGCTGGATTCTTTCTCTGTGCTAGGAAATCATACATAGTGAAACATGGTTTTTAGTTGTTCTCATTTCAATACATGATATGAAACTTCCATCCTTATTTCTTGGAACCTCATTCCTAAGATAGAATGAATTATTTTCCTTCCAGGATTGTAGGGCTTCAATTGCATTTCTCTGCCATTTTTGGTCAAGTTGTGGTGCATGGATAACTCACTTGTCAAATTAGATTTATTGTCTCTTATATGTTCTGAAGAAAATATCGAAGTCTTATTTATATCTATGATTGGAAAATCCCTTTACATGCGTTGTCCTAGACATGAAAGAGTTGAGAGGTGTCCATGCATCAGTGAGGAGCACTGGATTCAGGCATAAAATTAATTTACTGTCTGCTCCTTAAATTTATGGCATGCACTTGAATTGCTATGTGAAGTAATTTAGAACACTTAAAAACGTAATGCTTTGTGAAAATTGTTATAAAATTGGTCATGTTTCAATTTCTGCGTACTTGAGATGATGCCTGTGTTTGTTGAAGGTGTTTATCATTAGAAAACTTTTATGATTCTGTTTGTGCTCCCACTGCTTATTTATCAACCAGTAAGAGTTATTGAATCAACCAAATATAGAATTAACGTGATAAGCAATCTTGACTATGTAATGTGCTGCTTTTGGTATTGCTCAAGAACATTGTGATTAAACTACTCTTTACCCTAATATAAGCTGAACTAAAGGTGATAGCATTAGAATAAACATAATCTGAACTAAAGGTGATAAAATTACTCTAAGGAAAAGGAAATAGCACCCAATAGAGTGACGAAGTGAAATTTGCAACTGCTGAAACATCATTTCAAATGAATTGAGCGTTATCATCAATGAAATAGGGTTTCTCTCAACTGGGTGAAAAAATATTTTAAGCTCACTGTTAGTGTGGCCAACCTACAAATATGGGTTTTGTTGCCTCTAAGACCAAATTTCTGCACAAAATCTCAGTCGAAGCCAAGCACAAGTGATTACCAGCATACTTGGAAAACAAGCAGCATTAAACCAGAAAAAGAAAGGGGCTTTTTTATTCTGATATCTTTATAAGCTTTTTTTTTTTCATGTTAACCTGGCATTCTAACAAATAGTTATCTTTTGTGCTTGATGTTATAACTTGGGCTTCCTTTCCTTTTAATGTGAAATATTGAATTCTAGGCATCAACAGCAAATTTATAATGAAAAATGGTTTTGCTATGTTGCAAACAGGAACTTACATATGACTATGGTTACGCACTTGATACTGTTGCTGGTCCTGATGGGAAACTAAAACAGTCACCATGCTACTGTGGCACAGATGAGTGTCGGCGGCTCTTGTATTAGGTAAAACGGAGGTTATAAAATTAGATTACAGCTTATGTACACATTTCTATTGGAAAACAAATACATAAAGCCATTGCTAGATTTTAATTTGTACAGGATGCTTATTATATACAAGAACTTCTTTGGGCTTGATGTGTTTGAATAGCTGAGACATGTCAAATTAATAAAATTATCTGGTGGATATCTCATTTCTTGTCACTCTTTGGCAATTATCAAGGAATGGTAACTCATCGGAGGGGACGATTTTGTTAATTGTACTACATTTTATGCCCCCCCACTTCTTCTCCACAGGGCTATATGATAGTGTTAGTAATTTGTTTTTAAACCCAATCTCAGAAACTCACAGGATATATATGGTAGAATTTAATGAAAGAACAGAGCAACTAATATCATTTCCTTCCTGTTTGATAAAACTATATATTTTCTGTGCTTTCACCCACACTCATGATTAGTTCCTTGAAGTCTGTAAAATCTGGTTTATTGAATCGTATGTTTGAAATGCTAGGTGATACTGCTTTCCGCCCTTGTAGTGCCAATAGCCAAGCCTGGTACGAACCAGTTTTTTTCAGTGGGTAAGAACAAATCAATCACTTGAACTAGTTTTGCAAGGTCTATTGGTTTTTGTCTGCCACTCGGGACCTATCCAGGCTCGTAAATCAAGTGCGTGATTAAAGAAAAGGGGAGCACGATTGTGCACAAGGAAAAGGAAATCTTAAGCAATTGGGTAGCATATCCTTTGATAAAGATGGCTTATTTCTTTTCTTGCTTTTTCCTCCATTACAGAACTGTTTGTACAAATGATTGGTCACCATTAATCAAACCAAAACATGACTTCATTTGCACGATTCTCATATTCGTAGGGCGAGTTGTAGCCAGCAACACTGCAAGGCACACGACCCTTGATTTGCGTCCTTGCTATGGATGATTCCCAGGGGGTGCCCTCGAGGCTTTTCTTCAACGCCAAAACTTGTCCAGGGATGTTGGTGTCGTTCATAAAACCTCCAAACCTCTTCACAGCTGCATGGCGGTGTTTAGGCAGCTTCACTGGATGTACTTGATGGGAGAGAGGAGGGTTATTTTGGTACTTTTGTGGCAAATAGAGGTGCACAGTAAAGGTTGTGTTGCGGGAACTTGCGGTTGATGAAAACATATCTACCAAAACTGGAGCTGTCATGTTGATGTTTGCTGCCTGATCATTGTTTCCTTGAATATATGCAGCGAGGCTTCACAGGCGCCATAATAAGCATGAAATCATTAAATAAATTCTTAAAAGGGCAAATAAGCATGGACGAGATTGTAATTTTAAAGTGGAGGAGAATTCGTCAGTGATATTCCATAATCCATCCACCTGGTGGTTGTGTGTGGCAAATGATTAGCTTATTATTAAAATTAAAATATTAAATCTCAAGAGCTTCTCTTATACTTAAAGTCTGGATCGACCTATGCTAGGAGAACACCTATAAAACACCTATAAAATAAATTATAGATAAGAGCAAACGTTAAAATTAAGACAGTGATAGGGAATAAGTGGTTGCTTTTTAAAATGAAATATATTAAAATGATTTTTTATTATTTTTAAAATTTATTTTTAGTATTAATGTATTTAAAAAATTATTTTAAAGCAAAAAAATTAAAATATTTCAAAAACGATTTTTGAACGCAAAAATAAATACACACTAGACCCTTTTTACAGTATTTATTAAACAAAGAAAAGCGTGTGTGATCCCATGGTTTGTTAAATAAACAAAAAGCGATTTGTGATTTCTTGCAGTACTGAAGGATAATACATCTGCCCTAAATGAAAGGACAGTTGAGAGAAAGATGTGCTTACATGTTGAAACCATGACCAACTGCATCCTTGTACGAGTTAGAGTTGATTGGTGAAGCAGAAATCCAAGTCGCTGTTCTGTAACTTCTTATTTCATACTCTTTTTGACTGTGAATCACCTGATATGGAGCACACTCCAGGCGTAGACAGTTTGCTGGCTCTGCATAGGCACTGCGACCTTGACATTGCTCAAACATAATAGCAATGCACAAAGCCAGGGTCAAGAAGACCAAACCAATCCCTTCGCCGGCCGAACCCATGTGGCCCTTTCCTCGAACCATGGCTCTCTATTTGGACCTGAAAATTGTTCTTTCTGGTTCGTCATCAACAAATTGTTTACACCCCCATGTAAATAAAAGCACTGGGGAGAGCATAAAAATGTAAAATGTGGTTTACAGCCATTGCTTTTCGTCTTTATGTTAGTGGCTATGTGAATTGCAACGTTGCATGTTTATCTTATTATCCTCTTCTTTTGGGGAGATTCCAATTTCCCATCTGTGGTCTGTTAGTCTTTTTGTCAACGTCTACATATAAATTGCCAAGTCCCTTTTACCAAAACGAAGAGTCAGACTGATCCGATGATGTTAACCGTTGGATCGTGACCACCCACCAGATTGCCATTAATGCAAGACATGATCAAATATATTTTTGATGGTGAATAGTCGGTCCCCTTCCACTTGCAATATTCTTTTACTTGGACCGGTCAAACAATGAGAAAAAAAAAAGGTTTGCATCAAGAAGGATTGATTTGCATGTCATGGACTAAGCATACCTAGCAAGCATATGCTGATCCATTCACAAATTAGGAAAACCACATTGCATGTGCTGAGATTTTTGTGAATTGCCTTAATGGAAGACCTTGGGTTACAAATAAGGCAATAATGCATTGACACATGTCCACATTTTATCCATTGATATCGTAACTTAGGAGCTCGAAATGGCCTGCAAACCATCTTATTGTTGTTATTTAGACATCGTTTTAGAGTGAGTTTCAACTTGTTTTTTGTTAAAATTTAAAATTTTTTGTGTTTTTGATTATTTTGATATATTAATGTCAAAAATAAATTTAAAAAATAAAAAAATATATTATTTTTGATTTTTTTCAAGTAAAAAATATTTTAAAAAGCAACCGTTACTATATTTTCAAACATTTTATTAATGTGACACGTTACCAACAACCGATGTTCCAGGGATGGTGTGATTATGACAATTTTCTATGAATAAATATTTGTTCATGCTTTTCTTGGGCTAAAAAAACACTCACCACTGCCATTCTCAAAGCTGTTATAGCATGCACTGCAAATTTGAGACCAAACCCGAGAGGCATGCCCAGTAAGTGGCGCTCGGAGATAATTAGTCGATTCATCGCAGTAATTTAATTCAAGAGATGCTGATTGTGTTCTATACGGGCCAGAGCTGTGTGTTTTTCTGATTCAGCTGTTCTTCTTTCATAGACAGTGGCACTCGGAGATCCAACCACTACTATCTCCCCACACAGATGTGGCTTGAAGAAGTAACCATCAGACATCTTCACTCTTGACCCAATGAGAAAACAATCAATCCAATCCAAAACAGGTCACGCACAAAAAGATCCTCTTTTTTCTTTTGAGTTGCGATTAAGTTTACAAATCAATGATATTAAGTGTGGGAAACATCACTTACTCCTTGATTGCTTCTAGTAGCAGACGCCATGATTAGAAGATAATCTTCGTGATTAAAGAGCCATCTGGGACCCACACCTGTTATTAGTCCCAGAAGCCATTAAAAAACGAGAGCTGTTCGTGACACTGTTGTTCATGGTGGTCCTATGATCTAATCAAAGATTAAGCATAATTTGTTTGGCTTTAGTTGATTACTTAGACAATGCATGTGA